>VMDO01008907.1:0-80632 GCA_007922755.1 Pedetes capensis
TGTTTTTTTTTTTCAATGTATTTGTAGTTGTTTGAGCAACACTTGTTGACAAGACTCTCCTTGATCCCTACTGAATTACCTTGTATCTTTCTCAAAAATTAGTGTATCATGTCTGCATATATCTAGACACTCTATTCAATAGATCTGTGCCTAGCCTTTTGCCAATTTCCCCTTGTCTTGATTACTATAGCTTTATAATAAATCCTCAATTTGGGCAGTGTTTCTCTTCTCTCGCTTTTTCCCCCAGAATATGTTTTGGCTATTCTAGTTTACTTACCTTTCTATATGAACTTAAAAGTATGGTTTTATCTGTAAGAAAACACTGCTAAAACTGCCAGGCATGGTGGCGCATGCCTGTAATCCCAGCAGCTTGGGAGGTGGGGTCGGGAGGACCTCAAGTTCAAGACCAGAGGCAATCTGCGTAACTTAGCAAGACCCTATCTCAAAAAGTCAAAATAAATGGGCTGGGGGCGCAGCTCAGTGGTCCAGTACTTGCAAAGCATGCAGGTGCCAGGCCCTGGGTTCAACCCCCAGTACGGCAAAAAAAAAAAAAAAAAAGAGAGAAAATACTGCTAAAACTTTGATTGTAATAGTATTGAATCTGTAGGTCACTCTTGGAAGAGTAGGCATTTTTATTATGTTGAGTTTTCTAATCATATTGCATGGTTTATCGCTTGTTTGTACCTTGTCAATTGAGTTTTTGATGTTTTCTTCTCTGTATTTTTTCCAGTAGTTGCTCAAGGGATATAATATTCTTATTTACCTTTTTACATCCTATTTAGAATTACTATTTTACTATTGATTGATTTGATTGTACCTGGGAGTTGAACCCAGGGCCTCAACATACTTTGCAAGTACCACTGGGATTCACTCCCAGCCCATTTTTTTTATATTTTTACTTATTTGTTTATTTATTTATGTATTTATTTTGTGGTTCTTGTGGGTTGAACCCAGGGACTTTCACATAATTTGGAAGTGGGTGTGTGCACCACTACCATGGGGCTGCGCCCTCAGTCTATTTTTTTTTTTTTTATTTGGGACAATGTCTCACAAGATTATGCAGGCCTACCTCTGGCCTGAAACCTAAAATTCTCTTGCATTAGCCTCTGAGTTGCTGGGATTGAAGGTGTGTGCTACCATGTCTGGCTATTTTTTTTTTTTTTTTTTTTGAAACAGGGTGTTACTAAGTCATAGCCTGCCTCTGGCCTCAAACCTGTGGTCCTCCTGCCTCAGCCTCTGAATCACCAGAGTTAAAGATGTGCACCACTGTGCTTAGCATACTTTATCATTTTAAATGGAACGTAGAAACCTCACCACCATATATGTAGCCTCCCCCATTTATATTGTAGTTGCCAATATAAATTAAAAATCCCACCAGAAAATGTTACCTTTTGTTTTTTGCTGTAATATGTTTGTTATTTTAAATATTATTCTTAATTGACAGAAAAAAATATATACTTATCATGTTCCACATGTTTTTTGAAATATATATGTCCTGTGAAATGGTTAAACTATTTTGTCTATGCATTACCTCGTGGGCTGGGATTTAGCTCAGTTGGTAGAGCGCTGCGCTGCAGTCTCTGAGGTCCTGAGTTCAAGTCCCAGCACCGCAAAATGGGAGAAGGGCCTGGCAATCCACTCCCAAGGCAATCCCGAAACAGTCAGCCATTGAAAACCCTATGAGGGTTGCTATGAGTCGGATACGGACTCGATAGCACCTAACAACAACAACAACATGCATTACCTCATATATGTAGCAATTTTTTATCATACGCATACTTGAAATCTATTCTCTTAGTAATTTTCAGGAATTCCGTACATGTTATTAACTATATCACCATGTTGTACAATAAATTTCTTTCTTTTTTTTTTTTTTGTGGTACTGGGGGTTGAACCCAGGGCCTCACACTTCCATGCTCTGCATGTGCTGGACCGCTGAGCTGCACCCTCAGCCCATTTTTTTACTTTTCTGAGACAGGGTCTTGCTAAGTTATGCAGACTGTCTCTGGTCTCGAACTTGCAATCCTCCTGCCTCCGCCACTCGCCTACCCCCGCCCCCCCCGCCAAGCCCCTGGGATTACAGGCATGTGCAGTCATTCCTGGAATAAATTTCTTTATTTATCCTACTTAACAAAACTTTGTATGCTTTGAACAACATTTCTCCACAACACCTCTCCATGTCCCCACCCCAAAGCCCGGGTAACTACCATTCTGTGTTCTATGAGTTTAACTTTTTTTTAGCTTTCAAATGAGTAAGCTTATTTGATGTTTTTCTGGGCCTGGTTAATTTCACTTAACACAATATCTTTCAGGGTCATCTATGTTGTTGCAAATGACAAGATTTCCTTCTTTTTTTAAGGCTGACTAGTATGCCATTGTGTGTATCTGACACATTTTATTTATCCACTCATCTCTTGATGGACACCTAGGTTGATTCCATATCTTGGCTATTATGAATAATACTGTGATGAACAGGGGAATACACATATCTCTTCCACATACTGATTTCATTTCCTTTGAAAATATTCCCAATAATGGGGTTGCTGGATCACATAGTAGTCCTATTTTTAATTTTTTGAAGCCCCTTCACACTGTGTTCCATACTAACTATGCTAACTTACATTCCCACCAAGAATGTAGAAGGGTTCCCTTTTCCACATCCACTCCCATACTTCTATCTTTTGATAAGAGCCATTCCAAGAGATGTGAGATAATATCTCATTGTAGTTTGAATTTACATTTCTCTAATAATTACCAATGAGGGTATTTTTATATGTATTCCTTTGTTCTTTGAATGTCTTCTGTTGAGAAAAGTCTATTAAGATCATTTGCTCATCTCTTAGTCAAATTATTTATTTTCTTACTATTGAGTAGTTTGAGTTTTTGGTGTTAACTCCTTAATGGATGTATAGTTTGTAAGTATTTGCTCGTATTTCACTGATTGTTTCTTCACTGTGCTGATTATTTCCTTGGATGTATAGAAGCTTTGTAGCTTCATATAATTCCATTTGTCTATTCACATTTTGTTGCCCATGCTTTGGGTTCATATAAAAAATCATCACCTAGACCAATCTTGCCTGCAGCCATAGCACTGTGGCATCTGATTTCATCAAATTTCAGACCCTAAGCAGGGTGGGACCTGGTTAGTACTTGGGTAGGAGACTGCCTGGGAATACCAGATATTATAGGCTTAGGAGAAGGACCCAGCAATTCATTCCCCAAAATCAATCTGCCATTGAAAATCCAATGAATAACAGAGAAGCACTGACAATAGTGTTTTGCCTGTTGTATGTAGGGTCACTATGAGTCAGACACCGACTCCACGGCACCTAACAACAACAACAACAACAATAACAACAACAACAACAACAACAACAGACCAATCTTATCTTTCTCCCTATGTTTTGTTCTAGTAGTTCCATAGTTTCAGATCTTATATTTGGCATGTGGCACAAGTTTAATTATATTTTTAAATATATGGATATCAGTCAGGGACAGTGAAGCACATTTGTGATCCCAGTGACTGAGGTGGCAGTGGCAGGAAGGTTGCAAATTTGAGACCAGAGGCAGCCTGCATAACTTAATGAGATCCTACCTCAAGATAAAACTTTTTTAAAAAATAGAGAGAGGGGCTGGGGCTGCAGCAAAGGTATGTATGAGGCCCTGGGTTCAACCCCCAAATACCTCATGCGTGTGTGTGTGTGTGTGTGTGTGTGAGAGAGAGAGAGAGAGAGAGAAAGAGAGAGAGACAGAGAGAGACAGAGAGAGAGAGACAGAAAGAGACAGAGAGAAAGAGAGACACAGAGAGAGGCAGAGAGAGAGAGAGAGAGAGAGAGAGAGAGAGAGAGAGAGAAAGAAAGAGACAGAGAAAGAGAGGGAAATGAGAGAATGTATGAATATCTAGTTATTCCAATATGACTCATTATAGAGAGTGTTCTTTCCCTTTGGCATTGTTGTGGAAAATCCATTGACCATAAATGAGAGCATTTATTTCTAGGCTCTCTTCTGTTGTATTGATCTATGCATTTCCATTTATGCCAGTACTATGCTGTTTTTATTTCTATATCTCTGTAGTGTATTTTGAAGTTAGATATTATTATACCTTTAGCTTTGTGATGTTTTTCAAGATTGCTTTGGCTATTGAGGACCTTTTGTGGTTTCATATGAAAATTATAATTTCTTTCTTTTTCTTTAAAAAATGACATTACAATTTGCAAAGTGATTGAATCTGTAGATTACTTTGGGTAGTATGTACATTTTAATACTATTCTTCTAATCAATAAACACAGGATGTCTTTCTATTTATTTGTGTCCTCAATTTCTTTCATCAATATTTTATAGTTCTTAGTGTACAGGTCTTTCCTTTCCTTGATTAAATTTCTTCCTAAGTGTTTTATAGTTATTATTAATGAGATTTTTTTCCTTTGTGTTTCAGATAGCTTATTGTTAGTGTATTGATAGTGTATAGAAATGGTATTGATCTTTGCATGGTGATTTTATATACCACAACTTTGTTGAACTCATTTATTCCAACAGTTTTTTTTTTGTGTGTGTGAAGTATTTAGGATTTTCGATACATAAGATCATGTCATCTACAAACAAGGAAAATTTGACTTCTTCTTTTTCAATTTGGGTCTGTTCCCTTTTCTTCCTCCTCCTGCTCTTCCTTAATTTTGACCAATTGTTCTGGCTAGGGCTTCCAGTATTATACTAAGTAGAAGTGGTGAGAGTGAGCATCCTTGTTCCTGATCTTACAGGAAAATCTTCCAGTGTTTCATCATTGATCAGTACGTCATCTGTGGTTTTGTCATATTTGGCCTTTATTGCATTGAGGGCCATTTCTCCTATAACTAATTTGTTGAGAGTTTTTATTTTGAAAGGATGTTGAATTTTTTTCAAATGCTTTTTCTGCATCTATTGAGAAGATCATGTGGATTAGTCTTTCGTTCTGCTAATCACATATATGCATTTGCATGTGTTGAATCATTTTTTCTCTCTTGGGATAAATCCCACTTTATCATGGTGACTGATCTTTTTAATGTGATGATGACTTCAATTTGTTAATATTTTGTTGAAGATGTTTGCATCTGTATTCATCCAGGTTATTGGCCTATAAGTTTATTTTTTTGTTTCCTCATCTGGCTTTGGTACCAGGGTAATACTGGCCTTTTAAAATGAGTTTAGAAGTGTTTCTTCCTCCTCCTCCTCCTCCTCCTCCTCCTCCTTCTTCTTCTTCCTCTTCCTCTTCCTCCTCCTCCTCTTCTTCCTCTTCCTCTTCAATTTCTGGAAGACTCTGAAAACAATTCATGTTGGTTCTTTAAATATTTGGTAGAATTCATCAGTGAACATTCAGATCCTGGACTTTTCTTGAGAGGGAAACTTTTATTACTGATTCAATCTCTTTACTCATTTTTAGAGGGAAAATTCTTACTACTGATTCAATCCCTTTACTCATTATTTGTTATTACATTAACTAAATTACATATTTTAAAGATTTCAAAAGAAGAGAATTCATCAATTATACAAATTCAGATATCAAAATTCTCATTGTTCTTTCCCATTCCTAAGTCTTCTGTTAGTGCACTTTCTTTCTACCTATGCTTTCTTTACCATTTTTTTCCAGGTCTTATCGATTGGTAATCAATTCCCTTGGATTTCTTTCATACTAGAATTTCTTAACTTTGCCTTTATCTGAATAGATATGTGTGATATTGTGAAATAAATATTTGTTCCCTCTTGTTTCCTGGCACACAATTCCTAAAATCCTTGCAATCTTCCAAGTCCTAAGTGTCTTTTGTCTCTTAATGGGTTGACCAATGGCTGGCAACCCCTAGATAATTTCAGATGAGGGCTAGTCACATGAAAAACTAAAGCAGGATTATAGGGTTTGGACTTTTCAGCTACCCCTAAGCCTCCCACCTTCCAGAAGATGAAAGAAGCTGAAGGTCAAATTGATCACCAGTGGCCTGTGATTTAATCAAACATGCTTACATGATAAAGTAGTTCTCTTGAGTGGACTTCTCCTGAGAGCCCACACAGCACATTCAGTGGCATATTTCTACATGAGCACAGTGAGGGGAGTCTAGAGTCTCTCTTTCTCAAACTTCTCTCTTTGCTATCTCTGGAGTGCCACAAAATTGGACTTAAATCTCCCAGTGCTTTGCTGCTCGTTTCCCACAACTGGGTCAGCCTCCAAGGCCCCAGGGCAGCAAGACAGTGAGAGAAAAGGAACAACATGAATTCTCTACATACTCTTTCGTCCCTAGTTCTTTGGTCAGAGAGAGTGATTGTTTTCCCTTTCGGTTTAAGGGGCATATTACTACACCACAGTGAATATCATGGTACAGCTAGCACTCTAGGAATGAGATTGCCAGGGGGCTGGGGTGGGAAACAGAGAACATTAGAAACAGGGAAATCATCCTACTTTCTGTGTTTTGTAGATGACCTTCCTTCTACAGGGGTCAGAATCAGAGGTCTTCCCTTATAACTTGTTCTAACTGAAGGTAGTCATAACTCTGGGGTTTATGTTGCTTTTGAATCCAGGTTGAGAGTGATGGAAGGAAAAACATGCCAGGAAACTCACTGCCAAATCAATTGGACTTGACGTTTCTGTTATTTATTTTTTAATACGTGTGCTGTCATTCACTTTTCAGAGTCTTTAGATAGTTGGTCTATGTATTTCATTCAGGAATTCTGGTTGCATTTGGTGGGAGAGAAAGGATAGGATGTACCTTGCCTGTTGTTGTTTTTGTTAGGTGCCATCGAGTCGGTATCCCACTCATAGTGGCCCTACGTACAACAGGTTAAACACTATTATCAGGGCTTCTCTGCTGTCCATAGGGTTTTCAATGGTGGACTGATTTTTGAGAGGTGGTTGCTGGGTCCTTCTCCCAAGCCTATGGTATCTGTTATTCCCTGGTGGTCTCCCATCCAAGTACTAACCAGGCCCAACCCTGCTTAGCTTCCGGGATCTGACAGGATCGGATGCCACAGGGCTATGGGGCTGTAGGCAAGCCTTGTCTAGCCTCACTGAAACTATAGTTTGTCTATTAAGTAGCTTGAGGGATAATCATGATATGTGTGAAGCTAAGATTGTTGGTGGGACTGTATTTTTTATCCCCACAACTAAATATACTACAACTGGCAAACCAGTTTGTAAAACTAACCAACAAACAAAACATGGTAAACAGATTGATTTAAAAAAATAGCAAACAAAATTTTCTGGAGTTCTTATTGGAGACGTCTGGGAGGAGACCAAACGTTAATTTAGTCTCAGCAGGATTTGGTGAGATGAAGAGAGCCCTGCACAGATATTCTGGATGACACATTCTGAATACAGGCATAAAGGAAGGCGGAAATACCAAATGTCTTGGTACCTTTTCCAACACTCAATCTACCATTTCCTTTCTGCATGCCACCCCACAGGTTTCTGGAAAAGTTCTAATTACTTTCCAAGTTGGATGTATTCTAGCTGCTTGCAAAACAAGTGGTGTGTAATAAACTATTAAAATATCAACTTGTGAAAAGTATGAAGAACTGACACTTTTCTCACTTAGTAGTTCAGTAGAATTAACTGGAATCTCAAAGCAAGACTTTAGGCTCTTAAAACAGCGAGAGTGAGTCATGAATGACCTTATTGTTGTAAACACCTACAGAAACCTCTAAATTACTCTCTGTGGTAACAGGCAGAAAGCATAACAACCCAAAAGGTTAGACCAAGGCACTCCAACTGGTTAATTATAACACTTGACTTACTTATTAAAGGATAATAGGGCTCAGAGTTTTCTACTTTCTTTCTTCTCCGTTTTTGAAGAGATCCACCCATGTGCTCATACCTAAGCATCTTTATCTTATGTTGAAGTCACTATAAGAAACTTCTTCCCTATGAAAAGTACTACATGGATACTTTGACAGGTTGATAATCTGTGGATATAAAGATGTTCCATGAAACATGTTATTTCCAGGACAAATCAACTTTTTTTACAGTTGACTTTTCCAAAGAAAGATGGTGGAAATTAGTGAAATTAGTTAAACTACTAGTGTCTATGAAGCAACAGAGACTATTTCCCAGCCTGGTGTAGAGATAGAGCCAAAACTATGATTGAAAAATATGGTGCCACAATTATCACAAAGCTAAAGTTGTGTTTCTACCATATGTTATCATTGTTGGAGAAATTCAAGAGTTCCTCACTTTTTGAAGCATCCATATTTTGGGTAGGTGACTCTGGAGGACACCTTATCAAAAGGACGCATTTTGTAAATGAACAGTTGAATAAAATGAACCTTAATCTCATGTTCAACCCTGCTAGTCTATTACCTAAGTGGCTCGTAAGTTTAGCCACATGAATTCCATATATTTAAACCATTGAAGGGATGTATTATAAATTGAGGGTAAAGTTAATTTTATGGAGCCTAGTGCACAGGACCAGAAATGCTGAAATTCTAAGAAGACACATTTTAATTCATTACATGGAAATTTTTATGCTGAATTTTTTTTTACAATTTTATGTATAAATTAAGAGTACCACAGATGAAATAACATTTCTCAAGATGTTGTTAGTACACAGTTATTTATGTCCTCTAATATCATAACATGCCAATCTCCTATTGTGTTTACAGTACTCTTTTAGCTGGGACCATTCATGATAGTCTTTTTACTTTCTACTCTGACTTGAATTTTCTTTTTGATTCATCTTCAGATTAATTTTTCATTGTGCTACCACTCTCTTTGCCAAATAACTTATTTTATTCTTACATAAACAAAGACTTTAAACATATATCACATAAAATATGATATACATTAAGTGTGCCAAGCCAGGGCTCAGGCTATATGACTTGTCAAGAATGAAAGCACCCTTGTACTTATCACCAAATCCAGAAGTAAAATCTGCCAACACCCTCAACACTCCCATATTCCCCCAGTCTCTGGTTCCATGGCTCTCCTCAAAAGAATTATCATGATTTTCAATAATTACATGCTATTTAAGTGTGTGCCTGTAGCCATACCACTGTGACATCCGATCCCATCAGATCTCAGAAGCAAAGCAGGGTCAGGCCTGGTTAGTACTTGGATGAGAGACCCCCTGGTAACACCAGCTACTATAGACTTGGGAGAAGGACCAGGCAACCCACTACCCAAAACAATTAGCCATTGGAAACCCTACAAAGTGCAGAGAAGAAGGACATTACTGTTTGTCCTGTTGTCCTTAGGGTCACTACGAGTTAGACACCAACTTGATGGCACCTACCTAACAACAATAACAGCATTCATTTGTTACTAGGGCTATTGTGTCTTGAGAAAATTCCTAACATCTTAAGTTCTATATTAATTTATTAAAACCACATGTTTACAACTCACTTGGAATTTATTTTTGCAAATAAATTTAGAGTTAATTTTCATGTTTTCCCTGTAGATATCTCATGGAATAGCACTTTTTCCTAAAATGTCAGCTTTTCCCCAGCAGTCTGTGCACTACCTTTGTCATAAATAAGGTGTGGCAAAGGAGGTTACACAGTCTGTTGTATTCAATTTGTTGATGAGTCTAAACCTGTGCCAATATTATACTCTTGAAATTACTGTGGTCTTAATATGTAGTGGAGTAAGTCTTCCTTTGTTTGCCTTTAGATTACCTTAGTGATTCTTACTGTTTTGCATTACCAAGTGAATTTATAATTGGTTTAAATTTTTCTACAAAATAATCCTCCTGAGATTTTTATTAGTTTTGTATTTTATGCATAGGTCAATTTGGTTTAATTCATATGTTTGTAATATTGAATGCATAGATCAATTTGGTGCAATTCATATTTGTTGTATTGAGTCTACTAAGTCTTGCCCATAGTATAAACCTGTGCTTGTGTATTCCTTGACCTAGGGTTCAGCTCAGTTGGTAGAGTGCTGCTCTGTACTCTCTGAGAATCTGGGTTTGATCCCTAGCATTGCAAAAACAGGAGAAGGATATGGCAATCCACTCCCAAAGCAATCTTGAAACAATCAGCCATTGAAAATCCTATGAGGGTAACTATAAGTCAGACCCAACTCAAAGGCACTTGAGAACAACAAGTCTTATTTATTTTTAAAATAATAATTTGTATTTTCTGTGAGGGAATATTGAACATATATTGTACATATTTCTATGTTTTCTTATGCTATGCTATTATATTTTCCAAAAGTGGGGCATTAAAATAAATGAACCCGTACATATTGAAAATAAATGAATAAGAAAGATACAGCAAGTGAATATGAGCCAAATAAGAAAAAGAATAAGCAAGGTTAAGAGGCCAATTTGAATATTTGGAAACCTGAATATAAGGCAATAATGTCAGTTGGTAGAGTGCTGCTCTATGCTCTCTAGGCCCTGGGTTCAATCTGCAGCACCGCAAGAATGGGAGAAGGACCTGGCACCCCACTTCCAATACAATCCCAAATAGCTATTGAAAACCCTGTGAATAGCAGAGAAGCACTGACACAGTGCTGGCCATAGCACAGGGTCAGAGAGTGTTTCGTTCTGTTGTACATAGGGTCATTATGAGTCATACCTGACTTGATGGCACCTAAAAACAACAATATCCATGGAATGGAATACTACTTACAATAAAAAAGAATATGAACTATTGATATATGGAACCACATGGATAATGATTCTGGATGAAAGAATTCTGGAAAAATAAAATTACACATCTTATAATTCTAAATATGTGAAGTTTTTGAAAACATAAACTGATATATAGTGACTGAACCCCACTCAGTGGTTATGTGAGGTTGATGGAAGAGTGGGAGAGGACAAAGCAATTGCAAGGAATCACTGGAAAATGGATGGGGTTGCTAGATGTGTTTATTATCTTGGCCAAAAGAAAAGTTATAGAATATAATTATGATATTCCATATGAGTTAAACAAATGGAGGAATTAATGTATAAGAGAAAATTTGAAGGCAGATACTATATGAATGCCTCATAGTAATTTTACACAGTGCCATGATTTCAGAGAGAGATCTAGTTAGATATCCTTTGATACTTTTCATCTCTAAGTACTGCAATTTCATAAAAATTTTGAATTTCCTCTTTGCTAATATGATGAATCTTAATTGATTTCTGAAATCCATTCTAATTATTAGTGTTCTTCTATGTTGTTGCTCTACAAAGAGTTAAAATACCTTCCCTCAGTGAGCTCCCCATCTCTCCTTATACTATTTCAAGAAATCCTTGTGGGTAGATAGGTGTCCATGAGCTAAGAAAGTGGCACATAGAAAAGCTTTTCTTATAAAAAGCCATTATATGTATGAAAAATCTTAATTGCATTTATATCCTTGTTTGTTTTACTCTGCAATAGTCTGCCTTTTAAGAAATGGAGTGTTATCATGAAGAATGTCAAGATGTTGCATGATTGATCACCTGATCAGTGAATAAATGACTTTCAGTTTGTGCACTGACGCATAGGCAGCATTTACAAGCCATCATATTGATATATGTGGTCTATTTTGTCTTTGATATTCTATCTTATGTATCTTAGTTTTTAAACATATATTGTGATGTTTTATTATCTTTTTGATGAAATATTTTCTCTCTGATTTGGATGTTTTTGTATCATGGCATAAAAAGTCTACATGAATCAAAATTTATCACTTCTCAGAGTAATTAAGTAATCTGTGATGCCATTTCTTGGTGTCAACTTTCATTCAACTGCACATTATATCTTATGATTTCTTGTTGGAGTTATATTGATAGATTTTAATTTTTAATAAATTCTGTGTATGAAAGTTTGGGAAATGCTGACTAAGTCAAATCATTATTTGTGTGACTATTTGATGAATGTTTCCATCTCTCCTAAGAAAATAAGTTTCAAAACAAGCCCCATGCCTATTTTTTGCTCACTCTTGTACCTCTGATACCTAGCTCTGACATATGCAACTGCTATAATAACTTGTGTATTTATATATATGCAATTCATGCCATTAAGCTAGCTAGGATTTCCATTATGCTTCATGCCTCACGGTGGATTAGGAAACAGGTTCTTTTACTTTCACTGACTTGTTTTTACCATTAGGGCAGGGTTGTTCCAATTACTGCCAGCCATCTACCTGTCAGCTCTATATGGAATTACCTGTTCTCACTAATTGAATGTTATCTTTTTTGTGCTTTGGCCTATATGACAAGCCTTTCTTTGTTGGAAAAGAAATGTTGGTTTACCTGATTGTATAAAACAGTAGCTTGTGGAATTTAAACCCACTAGTAGAGTATATGATTCCTATATTTTAAAATGTCACATTATCTTTCTAGAATATTCAAACCTGTATCTAAATTGAACATATCCTTAGGCATTGTCATAGATAATTTATTACACAACTTATGAGTGCAGATAGATGAGATTTGAGACCACATATGTTAGTACCTTTAGATTTTGAACTGTTTAATTTGCCGTTTTATTGGTGACAACTTCTGCCATATTCTATTCATTAGAAGTGAGTCATTAAATTCAGCCTATACTCATGAGGAGAGAAATTAGGCTCCATCTTTCAGTGGATGGGATATAAAAGGGTTTGTGGATGTATTTTAAAACTATTGCATAGAGATATTTGTAAAAATCAATATTCTTAGAAAAAAGAAAATAGTTCATTTCTAACATAAGCACAGAATAATATAAGAATATAATAGTCAGATAACATGGAAAAATAACTCCTAAAAGTTAAGGGAAAAATCATTAATATGATTGCTGAAATCTATACATACAAATCTAATAGAAATGATAAAACATAAAATTGAGAATACTGACCAGAATTTATTATAAAAACTAATCAAGATAAAAATGTGGAAAACAAAGAATAGGAATATAGATAATCGATGATGAAAAGCCAATGTCCACTTGATAGGAGAAGTATCGTGAAAAAAAAAAGGGTCTTGTTAAACCCCTTATGCTTTGGGTTGAGAAATAGAAGGGTGATATGCTAGTATTAAGGATAAATCTTAAATGAGCTGCCCTTGCATGGAATGATTCCTAGCTATTAATCACAATTCCCTTATTAGATTAAGGTAATTTGGAATTCACTTAATTACCTTTGGGGAAAAAAAGAGGATAGTACTTATCAACAAATAAGTATATGGAACAGAAGGGATACAAAGGGGGAAGGAAGGAAGGAGGAAGTGCAGAAGGAGAAGGTAGCAGAGAAGTATGAGGAGAAGCAAAAGAAGAAAAGGGAGATGAAGAAGAAATTTCCCTAGATCCAATGAAGTTAAATTCTGATCAGCAACCCTTAGGGTTAGAAGACAATAGGACAAATGGCTTCAAAACTCTCAGTTAAAGTAAAGGTTAAACAAAGCTACCTTATGGTATGGTTATCCAGAAAAGTTCCAGTGAAATAGGGCACACTTTTTTTTAAAGAATTTGAGGACAAAATATCTTTTATCTTTCACAAGGGCAGACTTAGAAAACAAATAGTTCAGATTGGCGGAGGACTGACTGACGTCTTTAGCAAAAGTCTTCAGAGGAAAAATGGAGAGATTATATAAATATCATCATAAAAAGGCAACTGAGACTTCCCCTTCACTAATGTAGGCTACGTAGCTTAGACCAAAACTCCTACTGAGAAAAATTAGAAAATCTGGTGGGAAAATCTGCTTGAAGCAGTGAGAGTTAACAAGGCAGTAAAGAAGTATGAAGTCAAAAATCCCTAAGAAGAAAACTCACAGAAAAATTTTAATCATAGGGACATTTGTGGATTCAAGAAACATAGCTGGGCAGAGGTATAGTAGATGCAAATGACTTGGGAATAAATATTGGCACTCACAAACCCACAAGTTCGGGGGTCTTGGGTTGAGAAATAGAAGGGTGATATGCTAGTATTGAGGGTAGATCTTAAATGAGCTAGCCCTTGCGTGGATTGATTACTAGCTGTTAAGCATAATTCTTTTATTGGATTAAGGTAACTTGGAATTACTGCTTCCCTAGTTACCTGTCAGAAGAAAATATTCTAAGAGAAGATAGTATTATTCTAGAATTCAAATACATCTGTGAATTTTCATATGTAATATTGTCAGTGTTGTTGTTCTTTGGTGCTGTCAGCTCAGGTCCAACTCATAGTGACCCTATGTACAGCAGAACAAAACACTACCTGACACTGTGCCATGCACACGAGGTTTTTTTTCTTTTTTTATGTTTGAGCCCCTTGTTGAAAGCATTGTGTTTCTTCTTATTTTAAGTCGTGCCACATCAGCAAATGAATGTCCCAAGGGCTATACTCCATTTGCATCATTAAAGTTGACTCTTCTTTGAGAAAGCAACTTTTTCCCAGTCATCTTTTGTCAATAGACAATCAACTATAACCAATAAAGTAGGAACATATTTAGAAACCAAGGGACACAATATGCAATAGAAAGAAGCACACAATCAAGTTAATAGAATTATCCAGACACAAACTTTAAATATTTTTTAAAGAACTTTAATATTTTGGAAGAATTGAAATGTAAGATGGAAATTCTAGTCAAAGAGTGAAATATATACTAGTGAATTAAACCAAAGCTCTAGTACTGAGTATTCAATAACTAAAATTAAACTCCATGGAGATATATTTTAAAGCAGACTCGATTCGGCCAAATTTTGTTAGTCTGTCCTAAACTCTAAATTCCTTTCTTCTGGAACCCCAGTTCCATGTATATTAGAGTTTTCACCATTCCTATCCTCTTTTCTATATTTTAAAAATCTTATTTCCCCTACATGTTTAAGTTTTGGTATTTTGTTTGGATCTAGTTTTTAAGTTCTCTAGTTTTTAAGTTCTCTAGTTTTTAAGTTCTCTCTTTAACTATACCTAATATGCCTTCAGATTTTCAGTATTTGTTTCTAATGGGAAGTCAATGATGTTGGAAGGAAAGAAGACTAATTCTATGACTAAAAATGACAGTAAGTTAAATAAGTATTTACTGAAGATAGTAATACCTAATGAGATAAAGTCTAATGAAGTCACACATTCTTATTTATAATAAAAAGATCTAAAATAATAGTCAAGAAAGATTTGCAAGAGTCTTAAATGTCCCAAGGTCCTTACATAATGCAGGAAAGGTAAAAATCAATAACTCATATTATGGTTTTAAAACATCACAGACACATATTGGAGTCTCTAACATAACCACTGACAGATTAAAATAATTTAGAAATATTTAAAAATGGAGGGAAATGGAAAATAGTCTAGAAAAGAAACAATCTAATTTACTAATAAAAGTAATTTATCTTAAAAAGAAATAACTAAAAATATAAAGAAGAGAAAGCAGAATATAACATACAAATAAAAAATCAGAATGGCATATTTAATCCTAAATATATTATCAAGAGAAAATAGAACAAATACTCCAATTAAAAGATGGTATGTTAGTCAGCTTATGTATCTTTGTGGCAGAACATCTGGTAGAAATAAACTTGTAAGAAGAATGATTTTATTGGGGCTCACAGTTTAGAGGATCTCAGTCCATAATGATGGGAGGCATGGTGGAACAGCTGGCAGTGGGAAGGCCGCAGAGCAAATGGTAGATCCTGTGGTAGAAAACCTCACATCATGGTGGATCAGGAGAAGAGAGCTTACCTGAACCGAGAACTCACATAAAACCTCCATAGGCCCACTCCCAGTGACCTACTTCTGCAAAGCTAGGCCCACTTCTGCAAGCTGGGACCTTTTTTCAGAGTTCCATAGTGTCCTCAGTACCACCACCTGGGGACCAAATGTTAGAATGCATGACCTTTAGGGGATGTTTTAGACTCAAACCGTAATGGATAGTGATTATTATACTGGATTTAAAAAATCATCAACAGATACTTATCAATGTTAAGTGTTATATTGGATTAAAAATAAAAACATCAATTGTTGTAAGAAACACAACTATAAGGACACAGAAAGATTGAAAGAAGGTGTGAAAAATACGTAGCACATCAAACACTAACCAAATGAAATTTGGTATAAAACATATATTGACAAGACCTGATATTTTAAGACAAAAATATTTCTAGAGATAAATAGAAATATTTCAAAATAATAATGTAGAAAATTTTTCTTTCTTCTTTCTTCTTTCTTTCTTTCTTTTCTTTTTATTTTTTGTAAAGCAAGCTTTCTTTTAATTTGTTAAACAAAAATAATTGATGTCCATGTACACTGATGATCTCATGAAGGACAGAATGTTTACATTAGACTCAGACTGAAGAGGTTCATATGAGAAGATTTGCAATTTTGATTATGATTATGCTTCCTGAAGCCTGCTTATATTTGCCATTTCAATATTTTAATGCATTCTGTTTCAGGTGCCTGGTCTCTAAGGCCCTAGAGCTTGTGCCATGGTACCACCACAGTATCATCACCTAGAGTGCTCACCATTCTTTGTTGCTTTTCTTGATGTTTATATAGCTCACGCTGCACTGAGAGCAGGGCAAACACTTTACATCCTTATGTTTTCCACTTTTGTTATTATCTTTTGACCAAACAGAAAGCTATACTTTTTTAAAAGATAGATTTCTTGTTTGAAATTTGCATTAATGTTATTTTAGATTCATGTAGTTCTAAGAAATAGTGTGTATAGAGAGATGCCATGCACCCTTACCCAGTTTTTCCCAATGAGAACATCCTGTGAAACTATAAAATAGTATCCTAACCATGATATTGACATTGATATGATCCATCAATCTTACTTCAAATTTTTCATTTTTATTGCACTTGTTTGTGTTATATGTGTGTATTTAGTTCTATTTAATTTTAATATATGTATGGGCTGGGATTTAGCTCAGTTGGTAGAGAGTCTTTCTGCAATCTCTCAGGTCCCAAGTTTGATTCCCAGCACTGCAAAAATGGGAGAAAGATGTGGCAGTCCACTCCTGAGGCAATCCCTAGTCAGCTATTGAAAACCCTATGAGGGTTTCTATAAGTCAGACATGGCTCATGTACACCTAACAACAATAACACAGCCTTCCCCCATGTGTCTGTCAGCTTATATTGCTGTGGGGGCTTGCATATTGCTGTGATGCTGAAAGCTATGCCACCAGTATTTCAGATATTAGCAGGGCCACCCATGGTGGACAGGTTTCAGTTGAGCTTCCAAACTAAGACAGACTAGAAAGAAGGACCAGCAGCACACTTCTGAAACAATTAGCTATTGAAAACCCTATAAATAGCAAAGAAGCACTGTCAAATATAATGCCAGAAAATGAGCCCTCCAGGCTGGAAGACACTCAAAAGAGGACTGGGGAAGAGTTGTTTTCCTCAAAATAGAGTCAACTTTAATGACTGGAATGAAGTAAATCTCCTGGGACCTCCAGTTGCTGATGTGGCACAGCTCAAAATGAGGAGAAACATAGTGTATACAACATTTAGCTCAAACATGAAAAGATCATGTGTGTGGCACAGTGTCTGATAGTGTTTCATTTTATTGAATGTAGGGTTGCTATGAGTTGGATCCGATTTGATGGCACCTTGCAACAAAACAACATAGTCAGCCATAAACTGAATGCATCAAACAATCAACATCCTTACTGTTGTGAATGCCTCTTAGGAAGCCCACAATCTAGATGTTAGTTGACTCCCTATCTGGTGATAAGTCCCTTCTTGGTTTGTAAATGGCTGTCTTCTGCTGTATCCTCATATGGCCGAGAGAGAATGAGGTCTGATCTTTTGCACTTCTTACATGGTACTAGTATCATCATGGAGGGTCCACCCTCAAGAACTCATCTATACCTAATTTCTGCCCAAAGTCTTTACCAAATACCATATTGAGGGGCAGGATTTCAGCACATGGGGTTTGGAGGGATGGAAACATGCAGCCCATAACAACAGTTAAGATGAGAAACTTTTATAAAAAAAAAAAAGATCTTATAATTGCCCTTCTATAACAAATTCTCTGCCTTGCATTCACATCCTAACTTTGGACAACCACTAATCTGTTTCCTACTTTGAAATTCTTATTTCAAAAAATCAGTATAAATGAAATCAGATAGTAGGAAATATTTGGGGATTGGATTTTTTTTCTGTCAATATAATTTCATAGATATTTCTCTGAGTTGTTATGTTTATCAATAATTGGTTACTTTTTAGTTTGTGAAACAGTAGTCATGGTGGGTATGGGCCATGGTTTGTTTAAACTTTCATCTGCCAAAAGACATCTGGGGTGTTCCCAGTTTTTGCCTAATATTAATAAAGGTTTTTGTGTAAAAGTGTTTTTATTTCTCTGGGCTATAGGCCCAAGAAAGCAGTTACTGGGTCATATAGTAATTCCATGTTTAACTTAATTGGAAACTGCCTGTTTTCTAGAGTGTCTGGACCATTTTGTATTTTCATTTTCATCAGCACAGCAGGAATGATCCATGTTCTCTACATCCTTGTCAGCACTTGGTGTGGCTGCTTTTTGTTTTAGCCATTCTGATAGGTATGCAGTAGTATTTCATTGTGGTTTCGATTTATCTTTCCCTGATGGCTAAAATGTAGATCATCTTTTCATGGGCTTATTTGCCATCTCTATCTCCTCCTCATTTCCTGCCTTTTGCCAACTTTCTAATTAGGTTATTTCAGTATAGAGTTTTGAGAACTTACATATTCTAGACATCATCCCTTTATTGGACATTTGAATTGTAAATATTTTTTCCCAATATCTAGTTTGCCTTTTCATTCTTTACACATGAACTTTTGCAGAACAAAAGTTTTAATTTTGATAAAGTTTATCAATTTTTCTTTTACAAATGGAGTTCTTTGATGTGAAGACTAAGAATTCTTTGTCCAATCTGGATTGAGAGGATGCTCTCCTATTTTATTTTATTTTTCCAAACTCTTATGGTTTTATTGGCAACATTTAAGTCTGTGATGCATTTTGAATTAATTATCATATGAGAAGTACTATTCCTTTTCACTTATAGCTCCTCTTTGTATAAAATCATCTTCAAAATATGGCAGTGTATATCTTTGATTTTTCTGTACAAAATGCTCATGTGTAGGTAAACTTTAAGTACTAAAAAGGAGATATAAAATATTTTCTACTTTTATACTTCCATGTCTGGGTTTTTGCTTTGCCAGTTGCTAGAAATAGTTAGTATTTGGTACTAAGTCCTTTGTTTGTTTGTTTCTTTGTTTGTTTATTTATTTTACACCTTCACTTTCTTTAAAGCTTAACTCCAAGTCCTGTTTTCAGAGGAAGTGTCCTGTTACTACTGGTCCTGAGTGGAGACACTTTCTTCTCTGAGGTTCTTTGTACACTTAGTGCCACATGCACCTACATTCTAGTCTTTGTTGTTGTTGTTGTTGCTGCTGCTTACAATAGTCTTTCCTACCACAAGACCTTTGCACATTCTGTTCCTTTCAATCGTCCCTCTACACACTTTACTTTGTGGCTTCTTCAGTTCCCAGTTCAAATGTTACTTGGATAAAATGGATTAAGAACTCTAATCTTAAGCTCTCATAGAAGTGATCCTCAGTTCAGTTGCTAATAATGATTTGTTTGTGTGATTTTGATTTTTTTTGAAAGAGGGCTACTTGGTTTTGGTACTCTTGTATACGCTATATATAGAACAATGCATGGAAAATAATTCAGGCTCAATCAATATTTCTGGAAAAGTTGATTGAGAGAATAAATTTTTGATTTGTAAATTTCTAAAGGCAAGCAATGATTTATAATTCAACCTCATAGAATCAAGGTAGAAGAAAGATTTAATAGTTGATTTCCAAGAGAGAAAGCTGAGGACTTACTTTATCTACACATACAACAAAGAGTTTAGGGGAACACCCATTTTAACCCAGATAATTTTTATTAGGGCAGAGGGCATGGTGGCAGGTGAAATGTTCCTGAAATACACATATGATTAGCATTAAATAGCTATAATAACTTAAGCAATCAGAATAGGTACTCATATAAATTTAATTCCTTTTGAACACACAGTTATTGCCAACAAAGCCTCCTAACATTTCCCTTATATAGTAAAATTAAATGCATTAAGAAATGTAGGGATGGCCAGGCAAAGAAGGCTATTAGTGGCCAAATTTGTCACAAAGCACTTTAGACTGAATATAATTTTGCTGGCCTATTTGTGAGCTAAAAATATACATTATTTTGTTTGGCCCATTTTCCATTTTACACTCTCCTGGGAGCCCAGCTGAACTACGGCTCATTTTTAACTCCCTCCGTAGCTCCACATTTTCCATCCACTCAGCCTAAATGGGAAGGAAACTCATTTTACCTTCATCGGCTGCCCTGGAGCACATTGCGCCTCCCCAGAGCAGAGGAGGCAGAAGCCCCATGCACAGGACTTTCTGCTCTTAGCTAAACCCAGTTGCTTTGGCCTGAGGGGTGAAGCAAGGGTTCTAAAATTCTGATTAGCTCAGGCAAGTTGTGGCCACCCCCGTCTTCCAGAAGGGGAAATGGAGGCACCACATGTGGCAGTGACATTGTGTGGACTCAGGAAGACAATTTGCTGTTGCTTAATTCCTTGTCCTTGCAAATGCCAGCAGAGAGCATTGGAGGAGTTCGAGTCGGAATATGATTCAAATGGGTCACATTTGGGGATGGAGGTGTCTCATTAAAACTTTCTGCTTTACTGCTATATATCCATACTCTGTATATCCAAATCCATGGCAGAAGCCCAGAGCATCTACTGTCTTAACATCTAATAGTCATTGCCAAACGGAATGGAAAAGTTGATTACACATAGCATTGCCAACGTCTCTTGACAGGAGAGAACAGGAAAAAAAAATCCCCTGAACAAATGAAATGTCACTCAGAGCTCAAACATATTAAAACAAGATATGCTTTGTTATTTTCTTAGATTGGAGATTAACTGCTTTCTAATTAATTCCAAGAATAGGTGGTAGACTAGCAGGACTGGCCTTTACTATTCAAGGGTATTCTTTAACCCTGCTTTGTGGCTGTTCATTTTTTGCTCAGGTGAGTACTTCCCTGTTGTTGTGAAGGTGCTATCAAGTTGTGCCCAACTCATAGCGACCCTCATAGGGTTTTCAATGGCTGATTGTTTCAGGATTGCCCTGGGAGTGGATTGCCAGGCCCTTCTCCCATTTTTGCAGTGCTGGGCATTGAACTTGGGACTTCAGAGACTGCAGAGTGGTGCTCTACCAACTGAGCTAAATCCCAGCCCTGTACTTCCCTGTAAGTTGGTATTATTACACTACTCGGAGAGGTACTTTTGGAAAGCCACGGCTTTGGGAATTGGAAGAGGAGTAGAGCTCAGAATTCCTTCTTTCTTCCTTAATGAGCTATAAAGGGTTGAAGCAGGCTAAGATTTGAGGGGAAACCATATCCGACCTTGAGCTTTCACATCTTGACAAGTCTGCACTCCACCCCTTACCTGAGCTGTGGTTTGCTTCAGAGGAATGTTGAAAACAAACAACCAAACAACAACAACAACAAAAGCTGGCAGTGTGTTGGGAAGCAGGAAGGAAAAGGAGGATTGTAGACTTAAGTGAGACTTTAAAAATGGAGTACAGGTTTTCCTGTCAGAGAGCAGCGTGCCTGTGGAAACTACTGGAGCTGGTGCAGGCCCAGAGGCGTTCACAATCCTCCTTTCTCTCCAGTGGCTTTCCTAGAGGAGGCTTGAGTGGGGACCGAGGTTTGTCTTCCACACAATGGCTCACAGAATCGTGGCAGAGAGATGCCCTCTTCCTTCTTAGCTCTTGGCAGGGAGAACTTATGGCCTGGGAACCCAGAGATCTTCACAAGGCCTCCAGGCAGTGCCTTCAGTAGTTTAGAACCTTGAGGCTACACGTTATGTTACATTTTAGATTTCTGGATCTTTGCTTCTAAAAATGTGGGAGGACCATACACATAGCCCTCACCAGGGAGCTGGTCAGCGATGTAAAATCCTCACTCCAGACCTGCTGGACTTGATCACGCCTTTACAACAAGATGCCCAAGCACTGTTCTAGATCAATTTCCTCATTTTAAATCTTCGGAAGCTGTGGCCCTGATTGGGGGGGAATCATTAACTCATGGTGTTCAGTGACACGTCAGAGCCTCATAGCCTGCCCTCTCCTTGCACATGGACCCTTCTCTGTGTGACATAACTCTCTTGAACCTTGATTGTGTCACTTACGTCTTTTTTCTCATGAGTAAAAGGGCAAAGGACACTTCATTCTTATAAACAGAAATTGTGCCTGGGTTTCCCTGATCACTGATATAATGAATGGAAACCACCTGACATCTACCAGTACCTATAAAGAGCACCATTAATGATATTATAATACTATCATCAGTACTGACTGAAAGTGAGTATTATCATCAGTGTTGTGTAGGGGAAGAGAAAGTACGAGAAAATGGTCGAAGATTTTCATGGAGATTCCATGTCCGGTCCACCCAAATAGCTTGAAGACCAGAGCTGATGGATGGAGGCTGGTCTAGTGGCCGTGGGTTGAATTTTGCTTGGACTCCTGCTTGAGGGTAGGGGCGGTTAGCTGCTGAACACCCACCAGCACCTCATAGCTCCTTGTTTTCATCAGCCACTTTCCTCTACCTGCATCTTGGCAAAGTAAGGTGATGGGTCATTGAAAGCCACTGGCAGAGTCTTTCGTGCCTTTAGGGAGAATCTCTAAAGTCTGCTATTTGAAGGCTCAATCACTTGGAATAAAAGGGAGACCACTCAGCTCCTGTCAGGAATCTCTCTTCCTTCATTCATTTCTTCCTGTCCTCCTTCCCTTTCTTCCTTTTTCTTCTCTCAGTATTTACTGGGTGCTTACTATGTGCCAGCCTCCATAGTCAGTGGGGGCAAAAGAAATAATGCTCAATTTCTGCTCTCTGAAAGATTTTACTATAGCGTGGCAAGCAGACACAGGCATAGCTGTCGTGGGATGAGCACTGTGAGCAAAAAGGAGAAGACAGGAGGAGAGGACAAGGGGAGAGTGGGTTAGGTGTCATACACAGGGAGCACCTATAACTTATAACTGCATGCTGTAACAGAGCACCATCTCTTTATGTTCCTCAGTTCTGCCAAACAACAGGTGTGGGGAAGTCCTACTGAGGAGCGAGCCAGGCACATGCTGCACAACGTTTTGGTAAAGGATGGAGAGGTTGCATCTGTGACAGTGGTCCCCCAGGATTTTCATGGAGCTGAAAAGTTTCTATTGCAGCTGGGTGCAGTGGCGGACGCCTGCAATCCCAGAGGCTCTGGAGATGGAGGTGGGAGGATTACAAGTTTGAGACCAGAGGCAGTCTGTGTAACTTAGCAAGACCCTGTCTCAAAAAGTAAAAAAAAATGGGCTGAGGGTGCTGCTCAGTGGTCCAGCACTTGCAGAGCATGCAAGCACGAGGTCCTGGGTTCAATGCCCAGTATGGAGGGGGAAAAAAAAAAAGGTCCCTATTGCCTAGTGATTTCAGAGATGTTGTTCATCATACCACAACACTTGCTCACATTTGTGACTTGTAGACACTGGAGTAAAGAGAACTCTACTTCAGTACTGCTGGCTGTATAAGATATCACCCATAAGATTACATGCAGGACCCAGTACTGGGTCATGATAAGAGATGACTCTATTGGCCTGGTGCCAGGGTGCACATCTGTAATCCCTGTAACTCGGGAGGCCGAGGCAGGAGGGTGGTGAGTTCCAGGCCAGAGGCAGCCTGTGCAATTTAGCAAGACTCTGTCTCAAAATAAAAGCTTTTAAAAAGGGGGATAAGCCAGGCATGGTGGCACATGCCTGTAATCCCAGTGGCTAGGGAGGCAGAGGCAGGAGAATTCCAAGTTCGAGACCAGAGGCAGTCTGCGTAATTTAGCGAGACCCTGTTTCAAAAAGTAAAAAGAATGGGCTGAGGGTGCAACTCAGTGGTCTAGCACTTATAAAGCATGCAGGCATGAGGCCCTGGGTTCAACCCCCAGTATCGCAAAAAAAGGGGGGGATGGGGGGGGGACTGAGGAAAAACTCTGTGGTAGAACCCTTGCTTAGCATGCATGAAGCCCTGGGTTTAACACCCCAGCACTGCAAAAAAGAAAAAAAAAGACTAAGTTCCTTTTTATGTATTTACTATACTACTAGACTTTCTATTATTACTTTTACCGTACACGCCTACTAATGAGAAGGTCTTCTGGGAAGCAGTATGCTGGCTGTGCCAGCAGCACCTTCAAGCTCCTCATGTTTACTGTGTCCCTTGACTGTGCTCAGAGACCATGACCAATACCGTCTAGGTTTACATATCATAATTACCTTGACCATGTTTGCACAATGACGAGACCAACGGGCGACACATTTCTCAGCCCACATCTCCATTGTCAAGGAACACATGACTGCACCTGAGTCGGGCCTTGAAGACCAAGCAGTGTTTGCTGGGTGGTGGAGTGAAGCAAGGTCTTTGTTGGGAGAAGTAATGGTGTAAACAGAGACAAGGGGTGACAGAGAGTTTGTTCAGAGACTAACAAAGAAGTTTGTTAAATCATGGGGTATAAGGAAGGAATGCCTGTAGCTGTAGTGCTGTGGCATCCGATCCTATCAGATCTCCAAAGCTAAGCAGGGTTGGGCCTGGTTAGTCCTTGGATGGGAGACCACGTGGGAACACCAGGTGCTGCAGGCTTGGGAGAAGGACCTGGCAGACCACTCCCAAAAGTCAATCTGCCATTGAAAACCCTATGAACAGCAGGAAGCACTGACAATAGTGTCTTGCCTATTGTATGCAGGGTTGCTATGAGTCAGATACTGCCTCAACGGCACCTAACAACAACATCTACAAGGAAGGAATGGAAGGGAGTGATGCTGGAAAGGTAGATTAAGTTTTGATTTTCAAGGGTCCTGAATGTTCTGCTGACCTGGCCTCTGTCTTTTGCACTGAAAATTCTAGGTACTGAAGTAACATAACTAGATCTGAGTTTTAGAAATTATTTTTTTGGTGTTTAGATTGTGAGGAGAAGTTAGAGAGAACGATCCATTTATAATGCTTCCAATATAGTTCAGGCAAGGGTGGTCAAGCCCTCGGACAAGAGCAGGTGTAGAAGCAGCAGAGAAGGTAGGTAGAACATCTCTCCACCGTGTCTCTACGAGAAGGGAGGAAAATGAGTTGCTAAGCCTAAGAACTGGACTTGTGGCTCCTCGAGGTCCCCTGTGGTGGAGTGTCCCGGGTTCACGCACAGTTACGCACAAGGAAAGCTATAACGAGAAAGAAACTAAGTGCATATTTAGTTGTCCCTGGAAGTTCATCTCCATGCATACTTGAGACCGTTTCCTGGTGGCTGTGAGTCAGAAAGAGCTTGCATGTTGAACCAGTCCCGTTGCCTTGTCAAGATTGTACCGACCTTCTCATGTGCTCCTTCATAGCCTCGTCACCTGACAGCTGGGTTAGAACTGTGTTCAGCTTTTCACAGCTGGAACAGCGTCCGTGGATTTCCTTGCCAGAAGTTGGACGCCTTACTTCTACAGACACATCCACTGCTGGGCATGGGATGCCAGAGCTGGGAATGGCGGAGTATGATGAGTGCCAAAGAGGAATATGTCCATTGCAGAAGGTGATAAAGTTTTTTTTTTTTTAATTTAATTTTAGTGTCAGCTTTTTAGGGTTTTTTGAGAAAGGAGGAGGTGTGAGTGATGTCTGCAAAGTGCTGGTGGGAATTGGGTACACAGTGTTCCTTTCCTGGGGAGAAGAGCATGAGGATAATTCTTTGGAGTTCTGCCCATGGGTCCCAGACATAGACATGGATGACTGCCACCCTACTAACTGCGTACACTGTAGTGCTTTAGAGTGTTAAGCCATTGGTACATTTTGTTCTTAAGTCACAGGGTTTAAATAGCAGTGCCATATTTAATTAGGACCAGAGTAAGACTTTACCTTTGCAACAGAATAAGCTCTGTGATGGATCCTTTCATCTCTGAAAGACAGGTCAAAAAATACAGTTATCTTATCCATTGGTACTCAGCAAAGGTGTGCTCAATCGCAATCCAATAGATGTCTGAGTTATAGGCTTCCAGGAAGGACTTTGCAGAACTATGCAGAAAAACTAACCCATTGCTAGTATTTTCAAGCAGAAGTCTTGCTGTGGCTAGTTTAACAAATGGAAAAGTTTTGTGGTGTAAGTATGGTGTAAGTATAATTTTATTTAATTTTTAAATTTCTTTCTTTTTTCTTTTTTCTTCCTTTTTCTTTCTTTCTCTTCTTCTTTCCTTCCTTCCTTCCTTTCTTCATTCATTTATTTTAAGACAGAGTCTTGTTGTGTAACCCCAGCTGGCCTTGAACTTGTGTTCCTCCTGCCTCAGTCCCTTGATAGCTGGGATTAGGCATGGGCCACCATGCCTGGCTGTAAATAGTTTTTAAAGTGATTTGAAACCTTGCTTTCTAAGTAGCATTACCATATCCCCCTTAAATATGCGTTGGGGAAGCTATTGCCTAGCACATACATAGATAGTCTTTGAAGCAGACAAATGACTTTAACTGTCCTCTATTCACTAGCTGTCTAATCTTGAACATTTTTTTAAGCCATTCTTAATGCTCATTCACACCTTTAGGCTGAGAATAATAGAACCCAACCCCCTGGAGAGCTGTATGGATTAAATGAGATAATATATGTAAAATTTCTTTGCACTTCTCCGACAGAACAAAATGTGTTTTCCTTCAGACTTTCCAAGAGAGTATTATTGATCACTTTTCAGCTGAGGTTGGGTTTTAAAATTTCATTTTTAAATTAACACACAGCACAACTGAATCTGTTTGGTATGCAGAGTTCTAGGAATATTGACAGTTCTATAGACTAACATAACCCTAGGAAGTAGCACAAGGGCCTCTCCCCGTAAAACGCCCCACAGTGCTCCTTCGTGCTAACCCCATCCCTGGCTCTTGGTAAACACTCACAGAAGCCTGCCTTCCTCTAGCTTTGCCTTTCTGAGAGTGTCACATAAAGAGAATTATGAACTGTATAAACCTTTGAGAGTAGCCTCTCGTCATGCCTTCACAATTCGTCCAGGTTGTATATCAGCAGTTTGCTTCTGTTCTGCTGCTGAAAGGTGTCTTATTATCCGAATGTCACTGCTTATCCATCCACTCCTTGAGAGACAGTTGGATTGCGTCCAGATTTGGGAAGAGCAGAGCTGCCATAAACAGTTGATGTATAAGTTTTTTGTGTGAATACAGACTTTCATATCTCTAAGGTAAAATACCCATGAATAGATCTTCTGCATCATATGGTAAATAATATATGTTTGACTTCATAAAAACCGACAAATAATATGGTTATATTATTTTATATTCCTGCAGCAATATATGAGCTTTCTAGCTGCTCCGTGTTCTTACCAGCACTTGGCATTATCAGAATATATTACTTTAGCCATCCTGATAAATGTGTGGAGGTTTTAGCTTACATTTCCTAATGGGTAGTGATGTAGTTATTTATTCTTACTATACAAGCTTTCTCTTAGATGAAGTGTCCATTCAAATTATATTTACCTTTTTTTTTTTTTTTTTTTTCGGTACTGGTGGTTGAACCCAGGGCCTTGTGCTTGTATGCTTTGCAAGTGCTGGACCACTGAGCTGTACCCCAGCCCATTTTTTTACTTTTTGAGACAGGGTCTTGCTAAGTTACGCAGACTGCCTCTGGTCTCGAACTTGTGATCCTCCTGCCTCCACCTCTCGAGCCGCTGGGATTATAGACATGTGCCACCACGCCCGGCTTATTTACCCATTTTTAAATTGTACTTTTTTTTTTTTTAGTGTTGAAGTTGTGTTACCTGTAGGTCAACTTGAAAATGAATATCTTTTCCCTATTGAGTCTTTATAAGCACCGCATCTCTTCAATTATTCAGCTTTTCTTTGATTTCTAATAGCATCTTATAGAGTTCCGCCTAGAGATACAGTAAGGTTTTGTTTCTTTTATCTTTAAGCATTGTGTGTGTGATTTATTTTTTATTTTTATTTCTCAGTGCTAGGGATCAAACCCAGGACCTTGTGCCTGTTGGGCAAGTGCTTTACCACTGAGCCACGCCCCAGCCCTTGAGTTCTCGAGACAGTCCTGTCTATATAGCACAAGCTGGCCTCAAACTTAAAATTCTCCTGCGTCAGCCTCCACACTGCTGAGATTACAGGTGTGCCATGCCGCGGCCCGCAGTGTTTTGTATTTTTAAAGCTATCTTAGACAATTTTTTTTAAAGTTTTTTTTCAGGTTGCTTATCGCCACTACAAAGAAACCCAGTTAGTTAATTGTGTGTTGCCTTTGCTAGACTTGCTTATCATTTGTGGGAGCGCGTTTGTGGATTTCCTGGGATTTTTCCACATAGCAGATGATGCCATTCGTGTGTAGGGATGGGTTTGTTTGATTTCCTATTTTTCCTTATGTGTCCTCTATTTGAGGTCAGTGCCACTTCCTGGCTTTATGCTACTGCTTGTTTTCCATGGGAGAGGAAGGCAGAAAAACGTGAAAGTTCCCGTCGATTTGGTGATGCTTTGAATTTTTGTCTTCTTGCTCAACTCTCTTGTTATTATGCAGTATTTAGAGTCTTCAAAGAGATGCTCTGTGCGTTCTGTACAGCTTTCATAGCTATATCCAATAGGGGGCTGGGATTTAGCTCAGTTGGTAGAGCGCTGCACTGCAGTCTCTGAGGTCCCGAGCTCAATTCCCAGCACTGCAAAAATGGGAGAAGGACCTGGCAATCCACTCCCAAGGCAATCCGGAAAGAGTCAGCCATTGAAAACCCTATGAGGGTCGCTATGAGTCGGATACCGACTCCACAGCACCTAACAACAACACAACAAATCCAATAGGGGACACACTGGATTTTGCTTATCCATCTTAACCTCAAACCCAGACTAGAGGTTGAATCTGGGTCCTTTCCCCCCAGTAATAGGGGATATTTGTTTTCCCCATCCATAGTTACTTTTCCATCTCTTCTCCTTTGGTTCCTTTTCTGACCTTACTCCAGACAGAGCTGCAACGTCGTGAGCAAGGGCCTGGCAGTGGGACAGGAAGCAATCCAGTGGCTGTTGCACGTGGAGCCTTGGCTTCTTTAGTACTGCGCTCTGAGAAATTTGAGCTAAATGAATCTAGACACAGGGCAAGAGAAAACTTTAACTCGGTTTATGTTCAGATTATTTCAAATTAGCGAGTTAATGAGCCCCTGAAGCCACGGAAATTATTTGGATCAATTTACAACACGGGAAATCAATGGATGCTTTCTTTGGTTGGCCAGTGTGGTTATCAGTAATTCTGCAACGTGTGCATCTTAAAATGCCAGTGTGTGCCTGTGTGGTCACCACAGGGACGGGTTGCAAAGAGGGAAGCAGAGGGAGCCGATCCGTGGGAAGAGGGAAACAAGCGGAGCAGTCATGGGAGAGATTTTTTTGGACTGATTTTACCTGTTTCCTTGGGTTTTGTCTCTAGCTCTGGAGTCCTCTTATGAACTTGGCCCTGTGCAAACATCCTTTCTTTCACAGGTGTAGTGGCTGGCGAGGTGAAACTGCTCTAACTTTGTAGCTTCCCGCTGTTTCGGAGTGAGTTTGGAGGGAAAAGCCCCCCACGCTTTTAAGCTGCTGCTGTTGATCGCACTGCGTTTCAGCCAGGGACACGGACAACACTGCAAAGGGTCCCTGCTAGCTCCGCGCTCACGCCTCCCCTGCACCCAGAGGCTCTGAGAGGCGGTCTGCAGCATCGCCATCTGGTGGCCACAAAGCCACACAGTTGAGAAAAAGGCAAAAAGGGACTTGCTGTTTTCTAGGGGCATCCTGCAAGCCATTTCTTTCTTGGGGTGCTTTTGGTTAATTTAGGATGAGCTAATGACAGATCTGTGTGCTGCTTTATGCCTCTGCCCAAGCCCTTGCCCGCTTCCCGGATGCATATGCCCAGAGGTGTCTGAGGTCAAGAAGAATCAAAGCAGAGGGATTTGGAAGGCAGCAGGGCTCCTGATAAGAAACTCTTAAAACTGTAGAGAGAAAATGGTGCTGCCCAGAGGCTTCTGATAGGGATGGTGGCTGTGTGGTCTCCTTGTCTGCTGGGGTAATTCCAGGAGTTTGTAGTCTCCTTACCCCAGGCAACATATTTGTCCTGGGAATTCCTTTTTGCACTTATGGGTCTGTGTTTTGGGGGTCACCAACAGAGAATGGTTTCCTGACCAAGCTCCTTCCTGCCCAGCCCCCTCCCTATACCCCTGGGCTTGCATTAGGCTCCCAAGAGGACTTGGTTGTTTGGGAAGTTATAGGCTTCTTCCGCACCAAATAAATCTGGAGACTTTTCCTGGTCTCTGAAATGTTTAGTATTCTGGTTGAAAATGTCAAAATGAACACTAGCTGCTTCCTCAATCCTGATGGGAACATAAGCTTATGAGGAACAGCTATCGGCGCTGGGTTTTTATTTCACCGCGGCTGGTATCTTATCTCCCTTCCCCGGATTACCCACCTTAATAATTCCTCTTTCATTTCTCTCTTCCAGCTTCTCCTTGATGTGCTACTTATATATGTGCATCTGTAGCCCTGCGCATGGTTCTCTGTATGTATGTGAGAGCATGGGCATTCTGTATTCTCTTTATTAAACTCAAGCTTCCGGGTTAGTGAGGGGGAAAAGCATATTTGCCTTTCAGAAGTGACTGCGCCCTGAAGATTTTTAACTATGCCTCCAGCTGTGCCTCCTTCCCCAGCCCTTTATATCGGTGGAAGCATTAATTGCAGCTTGTGAAGACTGAGTAGTAAAAGCATGGGTGTCCCTGCCTCTCTTTCTCCCCTTCATTATAGATCCCATAATTGTCTACGAAGTTCAACCTATTTGTCAGTTATCATAAAAGCCAGGTAGGTGGGGTGCTTAAAAATTAGTATATCATTTCAAAGATTAACACAGCAGCCATTTCACTCTGAGCAAAGAAATGACACTAATTACGGGACAACAGGAGAGAGAAAGTGAATATGAAATGACACCAAGTTATCTATATGCCAAATGGCCAACGTCCCAATAGTTGAGTATCAAAGTGATTTATAACACATGAATTTAGAAACATTTAAGCACAGGGACTGAAGCTATTTCATTTTCAAAAAAATAATGTTGGAAATTGCAGACTAGTCTATTCAAAAATAAGTAGAGACCTAATGATCAGTTGGAACCCAAGTGTAAATTAGAATTGGGGACTTTATTGTCAGGCAAACTCTGAGAAAAGCTATAATTATCTAGATCACTAATAACAGTTTCACCGAGGATACAGAGGTTAAAAAAATGTTTAAGTTCTAGGACTATTCTAAATTGATGTTAGAGATCTGATGTGACTTAAACGTTTAGCTTTTTATTCTTAAGTGAATTCCTTACATCTACGGTCAGTTTACCCCACAGGTCTGTCAGCTGGTTGTGCTGTGGGGACTTGTGTGTTGCTGTGCTGTAGAAAGCTATGCCACTGGTATTTCAGACACCAGCAAGGACACCCATGGTGGACAGGTTTCCACTGAGCTTCCGGACTCAAAATGAGAAACACAGTGGCTGCCACAATGGGCTCAAAAACTAAAAAAAAAAAAAAAAAAAAAAAAAAAAAAAAGGATTGTGTGTATGGATGGCACAGTGTTGGGGTTCTTTTACAGATAGGGTCCCTATGAGTTGGACCTGACTCAACAGCACCTAACAACAACAGCAACAGTCTATATAAATTGTCATTAACTTGCTATGGAATTTTTTATTAAGTTTGGCTGTCTGACTTTTCAAAACCACATCAAAAAATACAAAGTTTAGCCAGACATGATGGCACACACCTGTAATTCTAGCACTCAGGAGGTCAAGGCAGGAGGACCGTCAGTTTGAGGATTGTTGTTGTTGTTAGGTGCTGTCGAGTCAGTATCCGACTCATAGCGACCCTCTGTACAACAGGGGAAACACTATTATCAGTGCTTCTCTGCTGTTCATAGGGTTTTCAATGGCAGATTGATTTTTGGGAGGGGGTTGCCAGGTCCTTCTCCCAAGCTTACAGTTTCTGGTGTTCCCAGGCGGTCCTCCATTCAGGTACTAACCAGGCCCGACCCTGCTTAGCTTCTGAGATCTGACAGGATCGGATGCCACAGGGCTACGGCTGCAGGCAGTTTGAGGATAGCCTGGGCTATATGCAAGACCCTGCCAAAACAAAACCAAGCCCATGGTTTCCATAGTGTATACTTGTAATCCTAGCTATAGGGGGAGGCTGAGGCCAGAGGATCACAGGTTCAAGGCCAGAGGTAGCCTGCACAATTTAGGAAACCCTGTCTCAAAATAAAACTTACATCACAACAACAACAATGATGAAAACAAACTCTAGGGGATAGAGGGTATAGCTCAGTAGTAGAGCACTTGCCTAACATGTACAAGGCCCTAAGTTCAACCACCAAATACTGAAAAAAAAAAAAAAAAAAAAAAAAAAAAAAAAAAAAAAAAAAAAAAAAAAAAAAAAAAAAAAAAAAAAAAAAGGAAACAGAAAAAGAAAAGAAAAAAAGGCTTGACAGTGGAAATTCTATTTTAGGTGAACAAATTGACAACACTAGGAAGTTGCCAACGATAATTTAGTGTGAATTTTTAAAAACACACAGAAAAAATGAAGGAGTCTAAGTTTCAGTGGCCTGGGGTATTTCACACAGGACTGAGTAGCCTCACCAGTACTCTTAGAGTTCTACTGTGTTCCAGCACTCCAGAAAATACTGACAGACCACCAGAACCTAGATCATGCTCCACCCTCTATGAATATGTATGATGTATTTTAAGAATACTGATATAACAAAATGCTCAAAAACACGGAAGACACTTAAAAACAATACCCAGCCAATACTCTCTAGAAACTAGACCTATCACTCACATATTTGTGGTACCTGAATGTACCTGCAGAAGAGCCATAGTGACACATACGCAGGCAGACAAAAATGTTTGACAGTAGCATGGGCTAAGAAATTAATACTACTTGAGCTGAAGGTGGAGGGAGACTATGATTTTCATGCAGATGGCTTAAAGTATGAATTATGGGATGGAAGGATGTGATGGGAAGGAAAAGGGAAAGAAGGAGAGAAAATAAGGACAAACCTTGTATATTAATGTACCATATTATTCATTAATAAATATTTATTGCGTATCCTATAGCAACAGCAAAAAAATATATGGGTGTTGGAGATAATTCTGGTATCCAAATGTCTTGGTTAATTTGCCAAATGAGTATCTTATTTTAAGGAAAATCAAGTCAATGAACAAAGGCGTGAATCCAAAATGGAGGGCAGGCAGTTAAGGACATTTTTAGATCCTTGCACTCAAATTGCTGTGGATAGAACATTAGCATCAACCTCCGCTGAGTGCTCATTAGAAATCCACTGTCAGGGATCATGAGTGTGAGGCCTGTCAGCCCCTTGGGGCCCTAATCTCTGAAGCCTTCTTCTTGGTTTAATGCATTGTTGTCATTTTAAAATTCTTAAATTTTGAACAAGGGCCTTCAAATTTTCATTTTTCACTGGAGTCCACACATTAGGTAATTGCTCCTGGGTAGACTCTTGGGGTCCACTTCACAGCTGTTGAGCAAGAATCTGCATGGTGGTACAATCCTTAGGTGATTTGCGTGTGCCCTAAAATTTAAACATTTTTTTTGGCAGTACTTGGGTGTTGAACCCAGGGTCTTGTGCATGCCAGGCAAGTGCTCCACCACTGAACTGCATCCTTAGCCTGTGTGTTATTTTTTATTTTGAGACAGGGTCTTGCTAAATTGAGCAGGCCTTGGACTTAGATTCTCCTGCCTCAGCCTCCAGAGTCGCTGAAGTTACAGGCATGTGCCACAGCATGTGGCTTAAACATTATTATTATTTTTTTATTAATAAATGTTAATGGGATACAGAATAATAGGCTTTTGCTATTTCCATTATGTACCTATTACACTGATTTTGGTTATACTTTATCAACTTATATAATTTATGGAACACTTTGATTAATGTGTGGTAAAAAACTACATATGTGTAGTTATGGGTTATATTCCTGTTTTTTCCCATGTATTTGTGAGGTTGCATCATATAATTTGAGATTGTCCTCTCCCCTTTATCCTTCTGTATTATTCCCCTCACCATCCCACCTTCCAGAATCTTTGCCTTCCCCATCTCATCCCCTCCCCCTTTCTAACGTAAAGGAAGAAAAAAAAGAGAAAAGAAAAAAAAAACTATGCTTGTGTAGATATATAAAAAGGAACAACCAGGTTTATCTAAAAAGGGAAAATTTAAACATTATTCTAAAGAAAAATTTTAGCCAGGCGTGTGGCACATAACTGTAATCTTGGTGACTCAGGAGGCTGAATCAGGAGGATTACAAGTTCTAGAGTAGAAGTGGCCTGTGCAATTTAGCAAGTCCTTGTCTCAAAATAAAAAATAGAAAAGGACCGCTTGCCTAGCATGTTCAAACTCCCAGTACTGCCAAAGTAGAAAAAAAAAAGACAGAAAAAAAGAAAAATTTTAATAAGTAGTATGAGCTGAAGTTGTCTGAAGAAGCTACAAGAAAAACACACAGGCTGCTTGACCTTGGCTAGGTAGACCATCATGATGGTGGAGAGATGGAATGCTGTAGATTAAGAGCCAAAGTTATGTTGAGCTATTTTTAGCCCCTTTTAGTAGCCATTCTCTATCACCTATCATCCGACCTATCATCCTCCTGACTTCTAGCTAAGCTTGACACACCTCTAACCTCTATCAGCCCTAACAGAGTGATAATGACCACATCTAAATCTTATAGATTTCTCTGCTTGCTATAGCCCACCTTCCTGATTTGTGTTTTGTTAGCGCATTGATTCATGACTTTTCTGTTACTATAGAAGTTCATGTAACCTTTTCTGTGGTGGAATATGTCCTTCAGGGTAATTTGAATCCATGTTCCCTGGGCTGTGGCTGTTCATATTTTATTTCCTTAAAGAAGGGCTGTTATTTTATGTTGAGAGTAATGTGGGTTTTTTTGTCTTGTATCACATTTATCATTCATATGTTTATCTTTCCTTGTTCCTGCCTTGAATTAGCAGAGGAATTCATTTATATGTTAGTCAGCTTCTTGTTATTGTAAAAAATAACTGAGGTAAATGAACTTAATAAGAGAAAAGGTTTATTTTGGCTCACAATTTAGATTTCAGTCCATGATTGGGAAGATCTATTGCTTTTAGGCCTCTGGCTAAGAGGTAGCATTTCATGGCAGGTGTGTCCGGGTAGAACAATCCTGCCCACCCCAGGGTTGGGAGGTAAAAGAGAAGAGGAAGGGCGGGTCTGGGGTGTCACTGCCCCCTTTAAGGGCATGCCCTCAATAGCGAGAAGGACTTTCAGTCTTCAAGCTTTCAATATCTTCCAAAAGACCCACACTAGGCAACAAGTGTTTAACATGTGTGGACCTTTGGGGACTTTAGAGATCTATACACTCCAGCAAACTCTCCACAGATCATCCCAACTGTTGGTGTCCTGTGCAGCAGCTGGTAAATGTGTGCGGTCCTCTTAAATGTTTCTTCTCCATAAGCCAGAGTGTAGGCAATATTTTTAGTTCAAAATTCAAGTGTCAGGGTACAGTCAGAGGAACAGATGATATCCTAACACAAGGAAGAAATGAAGGGTAATTCTGAAAGAAGATGAAACAGGAATGGAAAAGAGATACCTGAAGGGAAAGGTTGGTTTGTAATAAAGAATTTGTTCTCTGTCTAGGGTTCCTTATAGGGAGCTTCTAAAATTGTTGGAATTTCCTGAATCATAAAGGTATCTTTGTTTCATGAGCTCCTTGACTCACACCTGAGCTTCTGATGAGATGGTTCCTGGTGGGAGGCTGGTCACTGGGAAGGCCAAACATATAGAGAGTTAGGGCTTTAAACTGGCCTCTTCCCTGGGGAAAAGAGTTGGGGCTGGAGATTGAGATAATTCATGTAGCCAGTGATTTAATCAAACATGCCTATGTAATGAAACCCCAATAAAAACACTGGACACTGAAGTTCAGTGGAGTTTGCTGATTGTGTGAACACACTGATGTCAAGAGGCTGATGGATCTCCATTCCACAAAGGAGAGAATATGGAAGCTGTGCATTTGGGATGCCCCTAGACTTCACCCTATGGTGTCTTCATGAGCTGCATCCTCTGTAATACAAGCCTAACAATAAGTATAGCACTTCCCTATGTTCTTTGGGTTATTCTAACAAATTATTAAACTGGAAGGAGTCATGGGAACCCTGGACTTTGTAGCCAGTTGCCCAGAAGTGCAGATGGCTTGGAAACCTCTAACATGTGGCTGGATTCTATGTAGGTGGCAGTCTTATTAGGACTTGTGCCCTTCAGCTTGGGGATCTGCACCAATTCTTGTGGTCAGTGCTAGAATTGAATTCAAGTACACCAGTAGGTGGCCAAATAGTTGGTGCCAGAACAGTGGTGGAATGGCAAAGGGGAGGTGACGTTGGTATTATCTGGTGTCCTCCATCCAGACCCAGTCCTGATCACATAGACCAGTGTCTACCAAACTTCAGTAGCCAAACCTGATCTCTGCTATGCATGTGTGAAGTAGCTGGCCAGCTCAGGTCAGGAGAAACAAGTTCCCAGGGCAGATGCCCATTCATTCCCAAAAAAATCTCCCTAAGCTTAAGACAAGGGATAAGGGTGGAGGTGGGGATGGCAAATGGTCACAGAAGGCAATAATAGTTGGGGAAACTTATTGTCTTCTGCAGCTGGAAGGTATTACCACCACACAATGGGGCTAAATGATAGTCTGTCAACCCTTGTTCCCTCAAAGTTGGGAGTTCTTTTTGGGAGTCCTTTTTGGGACTGCATGAAAGAATTTTATAATAAAAGGTGTAAACTCTTCTCCAGAAAATTCCCATACATAGGGGATTTTGTTTATAAATCCTCTGAAATCTGTTCATAGCTATTAGGTGCATAATTAAAGATAAAAGCCCCTGTGTTTTCCCATATCATGGACTAGTGAATTCAGAAGTACCTGAATTCAAAATGCTACTTGAACTAGTCCTTTGTTACTTAGATTTGCATAATTACTTAACTTTTCAAGATGTACTTCTCAGTTTTTGTGAAAAATCAAATTTGATGTAAAACAGGTATCTGATGAATTATAGCTAGCATGTTCCTGAAAACCCATTTTCCTAATAATGTGCATGTGTGTTAGTAAATTCATTTTCTCTCCTGTGTTTAAAATACTAAAATAAATGAAAAATATATTTACATATTTATGATGTAAACAAAATACAATGAATGTTTAAAGGAAAAGATTACAGTAAAAAACCCATAGCTATTAATCTCCCTCAAAATACTCCCCTGCCTGCAACCATACCACTGTGGCGTTGATCCTGTCAGCTAAGCAGGGTTGGACTTGGTTAGTACTTGGATAGAAGACCGCCTGGGAATATCAGATGCTGTAGGCTCGGGAGAAAGACCTGGCAACCCACTCCCAAAAAACAATCAGCCATTGAAAACCCTATGAATAGCAGAGAAGTAGTTGCACTTGGCTTTGTTTTCAAATTTTAATGGTAAATAATGCTATGACACATCATCTGGCATACGTACTTTTAAAAAGGTGTCTTCATGGAATTTTATTTTTATCTTTATTTATTTTAGAAAACATTGCTAAAAGTATAATTCTTAGTCAAAAGATATGCACATTCTTTACTTTGAAATATGTGATCAAATGTACTTTTTAAAAGTTAAATTACCTTAGTAATGGTGGGACATAGAAACAAGTGTACAGTTCACACCTAGTAACTGACAATGACAAACTGCTAGCCTTTCTAATATTTAGCAAACTGATAGATTTAAAATAAGAAAGTTCCTTTTTATCTGTGTTACTTTGATTAACTACAATTTTTAGATCTTTAGCATTTATTATTTGGTATATATTAGCCGTTTGTGTCTTTTACTCTTTTTTTGTTTGTAGAGAGCTGGTCTGTCTTCCATCCATCCTCCCTTCCTTCCTCCCTCCCTCCCTTCCTTTCTTTGTTCCTTCATTCCTTCCATCCCTTTCTTTTATTTCTTTCTGTCATCTCCCCAAAGGGAAAAATATCAAGAATTAAATGTGAGGTTTCTTTTTTTGGCATAAATTTGATTTTCCAAATTTCCACTTGGAAATTAAAATTTATTTATGGTGATTTTTTTATTACATAGAAGTTAAATTTACATGGAATCTATAACCAGTTTTAAAAAATTATGGCCTCAGTGCTTTAAATCATTCTTAGAAAAGAATTTTGCTGTTCATGAGCGCACCGTAAGATGCTAATTTATAAAGTAAAAAACTTTTTATAATCCACATAAACCACATCCCTATACTCATTTAAAAAGCCCATCCATAATGTGTGACACCCATAAATGGAGGGTATGGGTTAATGTTAAAGACTTCTGTGCACGCCTGTGATCCCAGTGACTCAGGAGGCAGAGGCAGGAAGATGGCAGGTTCAAATAAATAAAATAAATACTTTCCAAAACTTTCAACAATTGGACTTTTATTTTCCTAGAAGGCAGGCTAGTACTGAAGAAAGAGCAAAATACTACCTTGAAAGAATTGGTTTAAAATATTGTTTTACTACTTAGCAATTAGGTAGCCTGTGGAGAACCTCCCCTCTGAGCCTCAAATTTATTAAATATGTTAAATGTATAATCATGACCTAATCATCAGTTGTTGTTCTGGCTCTTGTTAATTATTCAATAAATGCTTAATATGTAAAGTTTTTGTGTTTTTGAGAATTTTACAGTCCTTAGATTTTCCTTTCTATTTCCATTCATTGCTCCTTTCCTCCCCTCCTTCCTTTCATTATATTTTTTGTAATCATACAGCCCACATAGCCTGATTTTAAATAAAACTTTCTGAAATATTAATTTGTACAAAAATAGTTTGATAGACAAGTTTAAAAAAACAACAAAACAGTAAAATGACTACCCATGTATAAAAATTAAATTAGCAGTACTTTGAGGATCTGGCTAGACTTCTTGCTGCATTTGTATCCCCGCTTTACTAAACAATGACGTCACAGTCCTGGAAGTTTTCTTACATTTCTTTGCTTTTCTTTATGGTGTAGCACATGATTGTTCCTGAACTTTATCAAAGTGGAGTTATATTGAACGTTTTCTAGTCTAAGTGCCTTTTTAAAATATAAGTGTTGCCTTATGTTTCTGAGATACAGAATACAATTGAAGCTCATTCATGCTTATTGTTTGCATAAGATTCCATTATACGAATTCACTGCGGATCACTTACACATTTCCCTGAAGACTTCTATCATTTTCCTGTGCCTTTTGGTGCATGCGCGCCAGAACATGCCTAGAACTGGGTATTCCTGGATTCTAGAAAAAGCCAAATTATTTTCCAAAGTGATCAACTTACCCAGCCAGTCATATTTCTTATTCTTATCAACAATTAAAATGATCAGACTTTCTAATGTTTGCCCATTTGGTGACTGTAAATGCCATCATATTGTGGTTTTAACCTGCATGTAACTTTTTATTGCCTGCAGCCTTACCACTGTGGCATCTGATCCCATCAGATCTCAGAAGCTAAGCAGGGTTGGGCCTGGTTAGTACTTGGATGGGAGACAGCGTGGAAACACCAAATGCTTTAGGCTTGGGAGAAGGACATGGCAACCCACTTCCCCACCCCCACCCCCACGCCCCACACAAAAAAACCCAAAATACAATCAACCATTGAAAACTCTATGAACAGCAGAGAAGCACTAACCACACAGCTTCGTCTGTTGTATGTAGGGTCGCTATAAGCTGGACACTAACTTGATGGCACCTAACAACAATCACCTCTTTATTAACCACATTGAACATACTTTCTTATGTTTGTAGCCATTTTTCTTTTCTGTGCAATACTACTTCAAGTGGTATGACAATTTTAATTTGATTGTTCTTTTATTATTGATTTATAGTCATTCTTTACATATTCTCTGTACTAATCCAATGTCCAATATTACAAACATCTGCAAATATTAGCTCCTCATTTCAAGCTGATCTATTCATTTCCTTAGACTACATTGTGTTATTAAGATAGTGTATTTAATCCAGCTAGGATAAAACCTTGTGTATAAGGGGGCATAGATAATCAATTTCCTTTCCTTTCAATGAAAAATTAATTGTTCTGAAATCATTTATTTAAAAGTCTATCCTTTCTTCCCTAATTGGCAGTGCCAGTTTTGGCATATATCAATTTTCCATTTATAGGTTGGTCACTTTCTGGGCTCTCATTCCATTCCATTTGTCTATCGATCTAGTCCTGTATTGTTTTACCATCATTTGTAAGTCTTGATATCTGGTAGGAAAAATTCTCCTAAGTTATTTGATTAGTTTGTAAATGTCTTATGTATTCTCAGACCTTTTGTATACCAAAAATTTAGAAGCACCTTTAGTTAAAAAAGAAAAAAAATGTAATGGGATTTTGATCTAAATTACATTGTTCTTCAGGTCAGTGCAATGCTAAGTATGCTGTTCTACAAAAATAGAATGTCTCTATGTTCACTTGCGGGCTGGGATTTAGCTCAGTTGGTAAAGCGCTGTGCTGCAGTCTCTGAGGTCCCGAGTTCAATTCCCAGCACCACAAAAATGAGAGAAGGACCTGGCAATCCACTCCCAAGGCAATCCCGAAACAGTCAGCCATTGAAAACCCTATGAGGGTCGCTGAGTCGGATACCGACTCGGTGGCACCTAACAACAACAACAACAATGTTCACTTAGGCTTTCTTTCAATCAATGTATATGATATTCTCCACATAGATTTGTACATATTTTGTTGGTTTTTATATCAGGAGTGTTTTGGGTTGCTCATCCTTTTAAAAGTTTTATAATCTAGGTATTTAAGATTTAATGTAATAAATGTCATTGAGTTGTGTATTAAAAGGAGAAAAACCTTACTGTTTAAAATGGTATTGATTTTCCAGTATTTCTCTATTACTATATATTCTCAAATCTAACCTAGACACTTCCAACAGTTTCAAAGGGCTACACAATCAGGTGCGAATTAGAATTATATATAGATGGGATTTCTGCGAAGGAGCTCTCAGCTCTCCACTTGGAATCCAATCCTCACAGGATTCTAATCTGCATCTGATTTCCTAGCCCTCTGAAACTGTTGAAAATGTGAGCGTTAGATTAAAAAATATATGGTATGTATGTATGTGCTTTTTGCAATTAAATATGATTGCTGGTTCATAGATATTCATATATTCAGCTCTAATAGGTACTGCCAACACTCTCCCAAAGATATTGTACCAATTTATACTTCTATCATCAGCCAGCCAGAGTGCTAGTTGTTACACATCCTTGAGCTTGGAATTGCCTACCTTTTGTATTTTAGCTCTTCTGGAGATTATAACTCATATTGTGGTTTTAGCTCTCATTTCTTTGGCAATGAAGTCAAGCCTTTTTTCATATTTCTATTGGCTACTTGGATTTCCTCAGAGGAAATGCCTACTTAGGACTTTGGCCCATTTTTCTTTTGAATTGTCAGCAATTTCATATTGACATTTAGAAGCCTTTTAAATATTATAGATACAAATCCTTTACTGGTTACCACAAATACCTTCTTCCACTCTACGGGTTTCCTTTTCACCTTCTCAACAGTGTTTTATTTGTTTCCTTGTTTTTTTTCCTGTGATGGGTATAGAACCCAGGGCCTTGCTCCTGCTAGGCAAATGCTCTACCACTGAGCTACATTTCAAACCTTAACAAGGTATTTTGATAAATAAAATTTCCAAATTTCTCTTTCTTTCTTTCTTTCTTTCTTTCTTTCTTTCTTTCTTTCTTTCTTTCTTTTAATTAATTAATTTTGTTGTTTGGACAAGGTTTCACTGTGTAGCCCAGATGTTCCTTTTGCTGATGTGGGACTACTCAAAATGAGATGAACCATAGTGACTGCAACAATGGGCTCAAACAAGAAGTTCATGTGCATGGCACAGTGTTGGGCATGCTTTGTCCTGGTGTACTTAGGGTCACTGTGAGTCTGATTCCACTGGATGGCACCTAAGAACAACAAATGTGTCAATTTTGTTCTTTGTGATTGGTAATTACATGATTTTTTTGTGTGTGTGTATTGGGGGTTGGACCCAGGTCCTCGCGCGTGCATGCTCTGCAAGTGCTGGACAACTGAGATGCACTCCCAACCCATTTTTTACTTTTTGAGACAGGGTCTCGCTAAGTTACACCGACTGTCTCTGGTCTTGAACTTGCGATCCTCCTGCCTCCGCCTCCCGAGCCGCTGGGATTACAGGCGTGCGCCACCGTGCCCGGCAGTAATTACATGAATTATTAAAAAAAACTTTGCCTAGCACAATATGAATATATCTTGTTAAGTCTTCATCTAAAAGCTTATTGTCTAATCTTTCACCTTATATGTATGATCCACCTGGAATTGGTTTTTATATAGTGTGAAGTTTGGGGTAAAGTTTCATTTCTTTATATGGCTGCCCAAATGATCTAAAATATTTTTTTGTAGTACTGGGGGTTTGAATCCAGGGTCTTGCACATTTGTTTTTTCTTGTTTTGAAGCTCTTTTCAATTTTTTTAAATTTTATTTTGAGGCATGGTCATGTTGAGTTGAGGAGGCTGCCTCTGACCTTGATCTTGCAATCTTCATGCCTCAGCCTCCAAAGTTGCTAGGATTACAGCTGCATGCTGTGGTGCCAGGCCTAAGATTTGGATATTTACATGATCTATTTAATACAGATATATTGGAAATTTCTTTGAACATGATTTAATTATCCATTTACTTGTTATTGTTAGGTGACTTCATGTCAGTGTCTGACTCATAGTGACCCTATGTACAACAGATGAAACAGTATTTTCAGTGCTCTTGTATTCATAGGGTTTTTAATGGCTGATTGCTTTTTGGGAGTGGGTTACCAGATCTTTCTCCCAAATCCATTTATTTGCTTTTTGGGAGTGGGTTGCTAGATCTTTCTCCCAAATCCATTTATTTAGGTCTTTCTTAATTTCTCTCAGTAATGTTTTAGCTTTTATTGTAGAGTCTTGCACATCTTTGTTGTTGTTGTTAGGTGCCGTTGAGTGGGTATTCGACTCATAGTGACCCTCATAGGGTTTTCGATGGCTGACTGTTTCGGGATTGCCTTGGGAGTGGATTGCCAGGTCCTTCTACCATTTTTGTGGTGCTGGGAATCAAACTCAGGACCTCAGAGACTGCAGCACAGTGCTCTACCAACTGAGCTAAATCCCAGCCCTGCACATCTTTAATTAAACTTATTTGAATTTTCATGCTATGATAAAGGGTTTAGTTTATATTTTCATTTGTTTGTGCTTAGAAATAGATTTTTTTTCTTTTTTTCTTTCTTTTCTCTTTTTTTAGTGATACTGGGCATTGAACCCAGGGCCTTGCATATGCTAAGTAAGCACCCTAACTACATCCCTGGGTTTATTTATTGATTGATTGATTTTTTGAGACAGAGTCTTCCTAAATTTCCTAGGCTGGCCTTGAACTTGCTATGTAGTGTTGGACCCAAGATCCATTTGCCTCAACTACTCACTGTCTCAATCTACCAAGGAGTTGAGATTATAGGCGAGTACCACCACATCCAGTGTAAAATAGATTTTTATCTGTTGACTTGATACAGATATTGTCATAAAATCACCTTCAATCTAATATGTATACATATTTTTTAATAGTCCTAATTGGATGTGACTCAATAGTACCCAATGACAGCAACAGCAATGCATCTGAATCATTGCAGTTTAATTTCTTCATTCTAATTTAAAATTTTGGATTTCATTTCTTTCCTATTGCATTTCATAGAACCACTTGCCTAATTGTTTCTTCTACAATTCAAAGGAGGAAGCTTTCAAATTCACAAATGAAATGAAACTTGTCTTTATTATTTAAAAAATTTACCATTTATCAGAATAAGGAATTTTCCTCTTACTATTATTTTGTGGCCAAACTACTGTGGCATCCTATCCTGTCAGATCTCGGAAGCTAAGCAGGATTGGGCCTGGTTAGTACTTGGAGGGGAGACCACCTGGGAACACCAGGTGCTGTAGGCTTGGGAGACGGACTCCTCCAAAATACTCCTCCAAAATTCAGCCATTGAACACTCTATGAGTGGCAGAGAAGCACTAACAATACTGTTTCACCTGTTGTACGTAGGGTCCTATGAGTGGGACATTAACTTGATGGCACCTAACCGCCACCACCACCACAATCAGATATGAATTTTGTGACATTCCTTTTCTGTCTCTGTTAGATAATTATATTATTTTCTTGTATTATCTCCATACTGTGAATTATGATGACCGATTTTGAAATTTAACAAAACTTGCATACCTAGAATAAAGTACATGTGGTCTGTGATATATTATCCTTTTCATATATCACTGAGTGTTCTATTTGCTACCATTTTATTATTTATTTTTGCATCTTTGTTAATGAGTGAGATTAGTCTTAATTTCCCTTATAATGCTTTTGTCAGTATTTATAACCTAGGAAATGATGCCTTTTCAAAATGAGTTATGGAACACTCATTCTTTTTCTATTATCTGGAAGAAAATATTCAATATTGGTAATGTTTCTTCCTTAAATAGTTTAGAAGTTCTTTATGAGGTCATTACAGCCTGAGGAAATTTGTATTTAAATAATTATTTTATAGTTAAATCACACCCCTCTTTCCAGGATATAAGAATATTTGGATTTTGTATTTTTCTTTTTTCAATTTTGGCAAATTGTTTCCCCTTCCAAGGAGAAAGCAATCAAAACTGAGTCCCATAGTGCTAAACAACCCCACAACAGAGTGGCTTGCTTGTGAACTCTATTTCCTTGTTGATTTTCACAGTTCTGTAGGCCAGATGTGGTTCTGCTGAGTTCAGCTGGGCTTGGCATCAGGTTGTAGTTCAAGTTCAGGTCAGCTCCAGAGGCTTCTTTCAAAGTCTACAGAAGGCTTATTTTCCTTCTGGTGGACAGAGAAAGGATAAGTAACCAAGCCAAGCCATGTGAACACATCGAAAGCTTCTGTCTGCTGGATGTAGTTCATAGTTCATTGTCTAAATCAAGGCACAAGGCAAAGGTCAAAATCCATGTGTGGGACGCATATGCTAAAGGGTAATGATGTCAAGAGTGGAAAGGGAAAGAACTATCTAACATCAGGAAATTATTTATCTTATCATAATTTTCTTTTTTTTCCTCTTCCTTTATTAGTAAATGATGATGAGGTACAGAGTATTACAGCAATGGCTTTTTTCACTATGCATCTATTATATCACTTCTAGCAACATTTTCATCAACCCACAAAGTTTATAGAGACTTATGGCTAGTTTATAGTTAAACTCTGATACTTATTTGGGTTATTTCTCCCTATTTTTCCAACATATTCATGAAGTTGTGCTGTTTACATTGAGATTGATCTCTCCCCCATCATCCTTTCTCATTGACCCTCCTCCCCATCCCATCTTCTCCAATCTTCGCCTCTCCCTGCTAGATCCCTCCTTCCTTCTTTCCACACCTTAGATTGTTCACTCAATGCTAGGTTTAATTGTGCATTTTTTATATTTCAACTTATGTATAGGATTTTTTCCTTCCTTTAAGTATGATTCAGCACCCACATATGAGTGAGAACATATGGTATTTCTCTTTTGGGGCTTGTGTTCATTCGCTTAAGATGATGTTCTCCAATTCCACCCATTTTGCTGCAAATGACATTATTGCATTTTTACTTGCTGAGTAGTATTCTATTGTGTATATGTACCATAATTTTTTTTATCAATTCTTCTGTTGATGGGCACCTTAATTCCATATCCTTGCTATTGTGAAAAGTGCTGCATTGAATATAGAGAAGCAGGTATCTCTGTGGTATGATGACTCATCTCTCTTTGGGTATATTCCTACTAGTGGTAAAACTGGGTCATGTGGCAGTTGTATTTTTAGTTTTCTGAGGTATGTCCATATTGATTTCCAAAGTGGTTGAACCAATTTACAGCCCCATCAACAGTGTGAGAGGGTTCCCTTTTCTCCACACCCTTGCCAACATTTGTTGTTATTTGTTTTATTGATCTTGGCCATTCTTACTGGAGTAAGGTGGAATCTCAGAGTTGTTTTGATTTGCATTTCCCTAATGGTTAGGGATATTGAATATTTTTTTCATGTGTTTCATGGCCTTACAGACTCCTTCATTTGAGAATTGTGTGTTCAGCTCCTTTGCCCATTTGTGTATTGTATTATTTGTTGTCTTGGGAGTTGCTTTCTTGAGTTGTTTGTAAATTCTGGACATTAGTCCTGTGTCAGATGTGTAGGATGTGAAGATTTTCTCCCATTCAGTGAGGTCTTCCTTAACTCTGTTCATAGACTTTACAGAAATAGAAAAAAAATCCAAAAATTCATATACAAAAGACAACGTATAGCCAAATCACTCTTAAACTGCAAAACTAGTGCAGGCAGGATCACAATCCCTGACTTTAAACTATACTATAGGGGTGTTGTAGCAAAAACAGCTTGGTACAGGCACAAAAATAAGCCTGAAGATCAGTGGAACAGAACTGAGGACCCAGAGATATACCAATGCATCTACAGCCGCCTGATCTTTGACAAAGGAGCAAAGCAGGCAAACTGGAGAAAAGACAGCCTCTTCAAAAAATGGTGCTGGGAAACCTGGATTTCCACCTGGAGAAAAATGAAAACAGACCCGAAGCTCTCAATATGCATGAGAGTTAACTCGAAATGGATAAAACACCTCAACATAAAACCAGAAACCTTAAAATTACTAGATGAAAAGATAGGCAATATACTCTAACATATAGGCATAGGAAAGCATTTCCTTAATAAGACTCTAATTGTTCAGGAAATTGCAACAAGAAGAGATAAATGGGATTACATCATGATTTTCATATTTATTTTCATAACATATGCTATTATATATTTACTATCAACTGTTTTTTCTTCTCTTTTCTCCTTTTTCACTCTTCCAAGAGGTCCATCAATTCTATTATTTTTTTCCAAAGTACCAAGTTTTAATTTTCTTAATTTTCTTGGCTGAATGTCTTTAAAATTTTTTGTTACATATTTATCTTCATTATTTTCCTGTATTTATCCATGGGATTAACTTACTTTTTTTCTAATTCCTTGAGATAGACTTTTAGACAATTGATTTCCAGATATAGATGTCCCTCTAAGTATGTTGTTGTTGTTGTTAGGTGCCGTCGAGTCGGTATCTGACTCATAGTGACCCTCATAGGGTTTTCAATGGCTGTTTTGGGATTGCCTTGGGAGTGGATTGCCAGGCCTGTCTCCCATTTTTGTGGTGCTGGGAATTGAACTCGGGACCTCAGAGACTGCAACGCAGTGCTCTACCAACTGAGCTAAATCCCAGTATAGTTGTAGGATATTCCATAAGTTTGGAGATATGGGTTTTTATTATCATTTAGTTTTAAGGTATTTCTAATTTACTTTTTGATTTTACTTTGACCTATGTTGTTGTTGTTGTTGTTAAGTGCCACTGAGTTGGCATCTGACTCATAGCAACCCTGTATACAACAGATGAAACAGTATTGTTAGTGCTTCTCTGCTATTCATAGGGTTTTCAATGGCTGATTATTTGGGGGGAGTAGGTTGCTGGGTCCTTCTTCCAAGCCTACACCACCTGGTGTTCCCAAGCGGTCTCCCATCCAAATACTAACCAGACCTGACCCTGCTTAGCTTCTGAGATCTGATGGGATCAGACTGCACAGTGGCAGTGCTTTAGGCTACTTTGACTTATAGTTTATTCAAAAGTATATTGCTACACTGCATAATCAAGATTTTTCCACCCATTTTTTTTTAATTAGTTCTATCTTAAATTATCTGTGGTCAGGCAATGTGTTTTGAATGATCTTAATTTTTTGAAATTCATTGAGATGTGTTATGATCCAATATTTGGCTAATTTAAGGGAACTTTTTCCACATGAAGTTGAAATGAATGCATATTCTAGATTAATCTTAGTTTTTAAAATTGGGTTTAATATAATTTATATTTAACAAATTGTGAACATAGTTAAATGAATACCATTTTACTCTATTTTACTTTTGTTCTATGTTATTTTTATTTTCCTGCTTTTGGATTAATCAGATATTTTTATTTACTTTATTATTTACTTTTTGATTATATATATATATATACATATATATATATACATATATATATATATAGTTGATTTTATTTTAGTAGTAAATATAGCAATTACGGCATGCTTCCCAATAGTTTAATAGAATTTAAAAAAATCATTTGACAGTGCATAAACCATGGAATACTTTAGCTCCATTAAACTCCTTCTGCCTTTTTAATGTTATTGTTACTTTGCATTTTAATTCTGTACATAGTTTTAAACTCTTCAAAAATGGCTTTGCTATTGTTTCATGCCATCTTCTTCCTATGCCTCTGGCTTGTCCCTGCTCCAGGCTTTCAAATGACAGCCTCTGATGTCCACTAGGACCTCTGCCCACTGGCAGGTCCTAAAACCTATTCTTTTCCTTCTCAGCAATGAGAGATGCCCAAATATTGCCTCTCAGCTTTGACAGTGGCTCTGTGCCTGGTGTCATAGCCTTCACCCCTAAGCAGCTTCAGGACTTGTTATACATCTTAAAGGAGAAAATGTGTTAGGTCCAGATCTGTACTTCTTTCTTCTCATTTCAGCTTCTGACCCCTCAAGTCTGAAAGTTTTCTTTTCGTGACTTTCTAGACTGTCAAAAGGTGTCCTGTTTTCTCCATCTCAATGAGGTGTGCCTCTCCCTGAACACTTTGGCTGGGAACCCTGTTGTTAGGGGCTGTTGACTCAGGTCCGATTCATAGAAACCAACATCTGATTGCTTCAGGATTGCTTTGGGAGTGGATTGTCTTGTCCCTCTCCCATTTTTGTGGTGCTAGGTTTCACACCCAGGGCCTCAGAGAGCCCAGAGCAGCACCCTACCAACTGAGCTAAACCCCAGCGGCTGGGGACTCAGACTTAGCAAATACAGGAAGGGAAAAATCTTCAGTTGGTTGTTATTGGTTTGATTCATCCTGGGATTTGCCCTTTTCCCAAATGTCTTTCTCTCACAACCTGACTTCCCTTATTAGATCTAAGATTCCTTCGGATAGGTGTTTGTATATATGTTATTCTGATTTTCCATTTTTTCTTGGTGTGAACATTGCCCCTGCCACTGGCCGCTTCATCATGCTTGAAATGAGTTGGATGCCCTCTATTAAGGATACATTTTGGTTTTATTTTTCATTCCTGAAATTTTATTAGATACTTTTAAAGACCTGCTTGTCAGACTTTCAATACTTTACTTGCCTTCAACATATGAGGCACACTCATTTACTTATTATCTATGATGCTGTCTACACTGCAGTGTCTGGATTCTTTATAGTCCTTTTTCTACTGTCATTGGTTTCCGCTCTCTACTCAGGGTTCCTTGTTTTCTTGTGATTTTGGGCATTTTGACTATGAACTCATGCTCTCTGGAACTTCATCTGTGGGAAGTTTTTGATGCCTGAGTTAAAGCTGTTCTCATTCAGACAGGATTTTAATTTGCCTCTGATGGAGACCCTGGGATACCATCAACTTGGAGCCCCACATTGCCCTCAAAATAGACAGGCTTAAAGACATCAAGATTCGACATTTGCCCTCCGGCTGGCAGCTGCTTCAATCCTCCTCCAGTGCTAAGAATTCTTTTTATTCCAGTTTTGGACTTGCAGTATTTTCTTTGCTTTATTGCCAACTCAATGATGCATTTAATGTATTTTAACTTTTTATTGTAAGGAGAAAAAAGATACAGAAGACCACATAAAAAATACATAGCTTAGTATAGAAGCACCTTTATACAAACACCCAGGACAAATGATAGGACTCTACTATCTTATGCAGCTGCTCTGTGTCGACCCCAATCCTCCTTTCCCCTCCCAAAATAACCATGATCCTCACCTTCATGGTCATCACACTCTTAGATTTCAACATAGTTTAATCACTCAAAGGTACATTCAGAGGTATTAGCATTTGGTTGTGTCTATTTCTTATTTTATTTGTCTTTATTAGGAGTCATCAAGTCATGTCCTACTCATAGCGGCCCTTATAAGGTTTTCAATGGCTGCTTGTTTTGGGATTGCTGTGGGAATGGATTGATACGTCCTTCTCCCATTTATTTGCCTTTAGTAAAGACTAAAAATCAAGTCAAGCGCTGTGATGCATGCCTGTAATCCCAGTGACACAGGAGGCTGAATCAAGAGGATTGCAAGTTTGAGACCAGAGGCAGCCTGCTCAATTTAGCAAGACCAGATCTCAGAATAAAAAGAGAAAATAGGGGCTGAGGGTACAGCCCAGTGGTAGAGCGTTTGTCTAGCATGTGTGAGACCCTGAGTTCTACCTGCTCTCCCTTACTAAAAGAAAAAAAAAAGACTAAAAATGTATACCCCTCTCAGCTCCTTTTGATCTTACATTTACCATTGAAAACACATTCAGAGAATGGATTTTGCTGATTGCCTCCTCCTGGTGAGGCTTAGCATGCTCCTTTTTCCTCTGTGTGTCCTGTGGTTGTCAGCTGGGTCCTAAGGGGGCCTCAGGTGTCCACCCTGTCCCTTTGGCAGGGCTGCAGGTGATGGTAGGTATTTTAATCCTGGGCCACAGTATGTGTGGCTGGCTATCTTTTTATAATATTAGCAGCTGTTGCTACTCAATACATTGATCTCTTCATTAACTGGGGGCTATAATAGTGTTATTTTTATCATTCCTTCTACAGTTATGACTTGGAATATTTTATAACAAGATATTTTTCTTCATCAGCTAGCAGTTTATCTAGTGGCACAGCTCACATAGGAAAGGGAGAATATGCTTGCTTATGTATTTGTATATTTTTAGTATAATGCAGTGATCCCCAACCTTTTTGGCATCAGGGACAATTTTTCCACAGATGACATGGAATGGTTTCAGGATGATGCAAGGCAATAATGTGAGCAATGGGGAGTAGCTATAAAAACAGAAGTTTCTCTTGCTGGCCCTCAGCTCCCCACTCACCTCCTGCTGTGAAGCCCACCCAGTTCCTAATAGGAGCGGGTTCATGTCCATGACCAGGGTTGGAGACCCCTGCTGCAATGAATTGTTTTCCTATTCACCCAAAGGTGACTAGCGAGTGGTTACATATGCACACACACACACACACACACACACACACACAGAAATACACAAAAGCATAAAAGTAGTGAGTGTGTATATTTACAAACACAGAGACTTAACTGTACTTGATAAATTTATTGAAAATGTTATCCTTACTGAATCAAAAATGGCTCCATCTTCGGCCATTCATGAGCCTCTCCATGTTGTTTCTCAAGCTCTTTCAAAAACCCCTTCATCCTGCACACTTCCTGCCCCCACATAGAATCAGCTGCTTTCCAAGAAACCCTGTTCCCACAGTATAAAAATAACAGTTTAAAACCATCATGTAAGTAACATAAATGCTCGTTTTACTTGATTGTTCATTGTTTATAGGCCAGCATAAGCTATTTACTATATCCAGAATTTATTTTTCTTCAAGAAGATTGTCTGGATGATTTTGTCTGACACACCACAAGAGTGAAATCTACTGCCTACAGATTCGCTGGAGAGTCATACTATATTTCTACAGCATGAATGTTAATTTAATATTTAATATGCATATGCACAGCTAAATCATAATTTTAAGGACTATCCATTTATGGATATTTAGGTATTTTCCTTCCAAATATTAGACAATAGCACAAGCAGTACTCCCTATACCTATATAAATACTTGTTCAATGTTCTAATGATTTCTTTAGTCCAACTTTCTTTTTTTCCCTTCTTTATAGATTTTGGTGGGGTATCTAGTAGTAAGACTTTTGCTATATCCATTATACAATTATTACATCACTTTTGCTTAAAGATTCATCAACTTATAGAACCATATTTCCCATGATTTAGTAGAGTCATATATTTTGAGATTTTTTTCTCCCTCTTTTCCCCTTTATTTCCCCTCCTCCTTTTCTCTTCCTCAGCCTCAGCTCCTCCCACTGATCCCCTCCCCCACTTCTTTCAGCTTTGCTTATATTTTCCCTTCTCAGATACAGATGAATGTTCATTTTTAGATATCTCCATACATATGTTGTTGTTCTTGTTAGGTGCCGTCGAGTTGGTATCCAACTCATAGCGACCCTCTGTACAACAGGGGAAACACTATTGTCAGTGCTTCTCTGCTGTTCATAGGGTTTTCAATGGCAGATTGATTTTTGGGAGGGGGTTGCCAGGTCCTTCTCCCAAGCCTGCAGCTTCTGGTGTTCCCAGGCGGTCTCCCATCCAAGTACTAACCAGGCCCGACCCTGCTTAGCTTCCGAGATCTGACGGGATCGGATGCCACAGGGCTACAGCTGCAATTGGCTCCATGCATATAGGGCTGGGATTTAGCTCAGTTGGTAGAGCACTGCGCTGCAGTCTCTGAGGTCCTGAGTTCAATTCCCAGCACCCCAAAAATGGGAGAAGGACCTGGCAATCCACTCCCAAGGCAATCCTGAAACAGTCAGCCATTGAAAACCCTATGAGGGTCGCTATGAGTCGGATACAAACTCGATGGCACCTAACAACACACACATATATATATAGTTTTATTTATTTACTTATTTTTTGCTTTAAGTTAGGTTTTGTTGCTAGGTGCTGTCGAGTCAGTATCCAACTCATAGCGACCCTCATAGGGTTTTCAATGGCTGACTGTTTCAGGATTGCCTTGGGAGTGGATTGCCAGGTCCTTCTCCCGTTTTTGTGGGGCAGGGAATTGAACTCGGGACCTCAGAGACTGCAGCGCAGTGCTTTACCAACTGAGCTAAATCCCAGCCTAAGTTAGGTTTAGCTCCCACATATGACTGAGTCTACACGGGGTTTCTCTTTTCTGGACTAGGTTAGATTGATTAAGACAATATTCTCCAGATCCATCCATTTTGCTTCAAACAACATTATTTCATCCTTCCTTATTGCTGAGTAAGCATCCATTGTGTCTAGAGACCACAATTCCTCAAACCACTCCTCTGTTGATGGACATCTTGGTTAATATCGCAACCTTGCAATTGTGAAGAGTGCTGCATTATATGGAAGCACAGACATCCCTGTCATATGATGCCCATCTTCCCCTGGGGATACTCCCTGAAGTGGTATAGCAAGGTCATATGGCAGCTCTACTCTTAGTTTTCTAAGATACCTCCATATTGATTTCCAAAGTTAGTACAACTTTCTTTAGATGAAATTGCAGGTCCAAATCTTCTGAGGGCTCCAGTGGCTTTGAAATAGATCCCCCACTTCCCCGCCCTTTCTGCTATTTTATTTGAGGGTAGAGAATGGAAAAGTGACAAGACAGATTCTAATACTTTTCACTGTAAAGTACCATAAGTGCAACAAGAGTTTGGGCAGTGTATCACACACCTTTGGATCCTAATCAGATGCTGAGCAAACTGATGGAAACCACTTCCTGAATTTTCTTTCCTGCTGACGAAAACAAGTCCTGGATCTTACACCTTCTGGTTATGTGAGGCACAACTTGAGTAGCCAGGCAACAGAGAAGAGAAGTCCCTTCAGTGTGGAGACTGAAACTCTACTTCCTGTCTTCATAGGTTTCTCCACCACCAAGAGGCTGGACTTGGGGCATCATCCACTTCTTCCCAATTTGCATTTCTAACATGTCCTCAGTGTTGGAGCACAGACTTCATTCACGAGGTCGCTGAGCCCCAGGAATTAGCAATATGTGGGGGTGTGCACGCTCACAGCACCTGGCAGGAGAATCTCTTTGGATTTGGGGTGGAGGCGAGACCGGATGCTAAAATACGGACAGTTTTCTTGGGAACAGGGGGTCTAGACTCCACATCTGAGGGCCATTTCACAAGGTGCGACATCATGAAGGAAGAGGGTCAGGCATTAATGCAGCTGGCAACTCACAGTGCTAAATTGTCCGTAAAAGTGGTTGTTAAAGCCAGGGAAATTTTTTCTGTCTTTTTATTTTTTCCTTTCTTTCTTTCTTCCTTCCTCTCCCCCCCTCCTTTCTTTTTTAAATGCAGCGCTTCTGCAGACACTCCATGGGTTGCTTATTCAGGAATTTTTACAAAAGCTCAAGGCCGGTAATGAGGCCTCTGGTACTCCTAGGCTGCCTGCGCAGCGTGTCCGGCCGGCCACGTGATCCTGTACATTGAGGCCTAATTGATGAGGTTTTGATGCTTAAATGGAGCGCTGATTGCTGCAGTTGCAAGGAACCGGTGCCAGCCAGGGCTCCGAGGTGAGGGGAGATTTTTACACTTCATTCACAGAGCTCAGATGAGGATTGTTAGGAAATGGAAACTAACTTAGGGAGAAGAGAAAGAGGAGGGGACCGAACACCTCTGGGCCAGATCCTGTTATCTGATAGTCTCTTAGAGCAGGCGGGGCCTGAGAACAGAACGTCCCTGGAATACCTTTTGCTCACTCAGCTCCCGAAGAACAGTGGGCTTGTTTCATTTCAGATTGTGCCTGGTGCCTCTGGTTCAGGAAGGTTACCTTGGTTGGAAACGCTAACGCCTTAAAAATAGGGTGTATAAATTATAAAATGTTTCCCTCGTGGTGGGCATGAACACGGGCTCCAATCCTGGCCCCTCACTTGCTAGCTCATGGCAAGTTTCTGTCTGTCTGCTCTAAGCTTCATTTTCATCAGCTGTAAAATTTGGGGTGAAGAGCTTTGGGAGTCCAGCATGTGTGGGGGTGAGGGTGGCTCAGACCCCTCACCTTCCCCCCTTCAAGAGCCTTTTCTTCTTGCTGTTACTGATGGTAAGGGAGCTCGTTGTTCTCCGTGAAGAAAACCCTCAAGGGGCATACTGACTTCTATCTCTTAAACTCCCCATATGCCCCGTCAAGGTGCAAGTTGGACCATCTCATGTTATCTTGTTATCTCCCAAGATGCCATGCTGTGGTAACGCCCTCTTCTCAGACATCCACTATTTGGTTTTGAATATGAAATGTCCCCCATAGGCTCCTGTCTTGAGGCTTGGTCTCCAGAAGGTGGCGCTATTTTGGGAGGTGGTGGAAATGTTAGGAGGCGGGGCCTTGTTGGAGGAAGTAGGTCGCTGGAAGTAGGTCACCAGGTGTGTTCTTGATGGCTGGATATTGGCCCTTTCTTTCTCTGCTTCCTGTCTTTGAGCGGAAGAACCCCTTCTGTAATATGCTCCCCCGCCATGATCCTCTGCCTCGTGGGCTCAGAATCGTGGAAGCCGAGGACTATGAACTGGAACCTCTGCAACCATGAGCCAAATTAAGTAATTCCTCCTTTAAGTTGTTTATGCCATGTATTTGGTCACAGGGATGAAAAATTTAACACCTACTCCCCCTTCCTACCATTTGATCACTCCAGTTCTCATTTCTCCTCTGCCTTTCCTGGGCAGTACAAGGATTGGGGCTGGCTCGAGGCTGAGAATTCTAGTCACTAGGGTTTGCTGTACGGTGGGCTGGGAACTGCTAGAAAAGGTGTGCAGTGCAGGTCTCTGAGACCCAGGCTGTGAATGATGGTGAACCAAGACACCTGGGATGCTCTGAAATGACGAGGTAATGTGTAAGAAGATCCAGCTCTGAGGTTAAAATGTCCACAGTATTCAATTATCCAGACAGTTTAAAAGAGACTCAGAGGGAAGATCCTAGAAAATTTCCCAAAGCCAGCTATATTCAGGGAACAGGAGTATTTCTGATATTTCTATGGCTGAGCCTGTGAAGAAGAGGGCTGTGAGGTATTCCTGACAGGAGCAAATCTTTCCCTGAGGGGCTTGGGGGCTCTTTGTCTCTTTGTTCTTAGTTTTAGTTTTGCGTGTTTGGATTGTGAGAAAGCTTTGGTTCGCTGCAGGCACATTACCTGGGAAGTGGTTTTCCTGTGCTCTATCCTCTCAGCTAAACTTCCTTACTGGGCAGTTCATTATGAGTGACAGGGAAGTCACACAGTTGGCGCCTACACCACACATTTTTCTTATTCATACCTAGAACCTTAAAGATAAAAAATTTAAAAAGTAGCCAACATTGGCTTTCCCAGCGTATCATCTGTCAGCTGCTACTCAGCCAGGCTGAGAATCACCATTGTGATTCTGCCACTGTCACAGCAGTGAAACTGCTTGCCGAGTTGCTAATGACCATGGGTGGGTTTGTTTCTAACTGTAATGATTGCTTTTCCATCTTTGCTGTGCGTGCCTTCCTTGAACCATCTGAGACCACTAAAATGAAGTTCTTTCCTGTGTTTTCTGACGCCTCACTTTTCTAGCTTCCTCCTCATACGCTATCCTCTCAACTCCCAACTCCCATTCAAATAATGCCCCCATCACACCTCTGGGATTTCACAAGTACTTCCAATCCAGTGACCTGGCTGTTTCCTCTCTCTTTGTACCATTTTGTTAGGTCCTCTAGTTGCCTCAGGTTTGCGTTCCTGTTTGCATCTCTTTTGTTCTTTTGGCTACATCATCTGTCTTCTAACTCCTCGCTGATGTTGTTGTTAGTGCCATGAAGTCCATGTCCCACTCATTGTGACCCTATGTACAACAGGTGAAGCTCCTCACTAGTTTTCCCAATTCTGATATATTAATTTTGCTATTCCTAGTGCCTCCTTTTGTAGCTCCAAGTGTCTTTACTTGGCATTCCTTTCCAGTCTCATGGTTGTGAATTTTTTCTTATTAGAAACAAAAGAGACAAGATTTCTTTTCTCTCTGAAAAGTCACCATTTCCTCTAAACTGTGTTTATTTGCTTTAGTCTCTGTTTTTCATGTAATAAACTATTTTTAGGTGTTTGGAAGTCTTTTATTTTCAGCTCTTATTTTAGAATCATTGTTGTAAAATTCACCAGAAGTCCCAAGTGTGTGGCTGTAGATTGTGGATTTTGGAGAATCAGTGTGGACTAGTTAGTGAAGATGTCTCATGTTGATTTCTTCAGGTCTTTCCTCTTGGCTGAGTGAGATTCTCCCAAAGAAGAATTGACTAGTCTCTTGGTTAGTATGTGAAAAGCTGATTTCCATAAATCTTTGAGCTGATTAGAAAACTCAAGGTGGTTTATAGATTCAACACAATTTTATCAGAATACATATAAGATCCTTCACAGAACTAGGAAAAATAATACTAAAATTCTTACAGACACACAAAAGACCCCAAATAGCCAACACAATCTTGAGCAAAAAGAACGAAGCTAGAGGTATCACATTACCCAACTTCAAAATATCCTACAGAGCAATAGTTATCAAAACAGCGTGATGTTGACATAAAAATGGATATACAGACCAAGAGAACAGAGTGCCCAGTAATACCCCCCTTGCATTCTTGACAGAGGTCTCAAGAGCATTGGAGAAAGAACAACCTCTTCAATAAATGATGTGGAGAAAACTGGATATCCACATGCAGAAGGTTAAAACTTGAGTTCTCCCTCTCACTCCACAGAAAATTCAACTCAAGATGAAACAAAGACTTGACCTAAAACTATGAAAACACTAGAAAAAATAAGAGAAATACTTTAATATGTCAGTATAGGAAACAATTTTTATAAGACCCTGGAAACACAGGAAACAAAAGTAAAAGGAGATAAATGGGGTACATGAAATCAAAAAGCTTCTTCACAGAAAAAAAAAAGCCATCCAGAGAATGAAGAAACAATCTACAGAGAAAAAAATTTATAACCTATTCATCTGCTAGAGGATTAATATCCAGAATTATAAGGAACTTAAAATAACAAAAACAAATATTATTATTAGGTGCTGCTGAGTCAGGTGTGATTTCTACTAACCCTATGTAGGGTTTTCAATGCTGATTGTTTTAGGATTACTTCAGGGGTGGATTGCCACATCCTCCCACTTTTGTGGTGCTGGGGATCAAACCCACAACCTTGGACAGCATAGAGCAGCACTCTACCAATTGAACTAAGCCCCAGCCCCATTAAAAATGAGCAAAGTTTATGAATAGATACTTGTCAAAAGAAGAAATTCATATGACCAATAAATTTATGAAAAATGCTCAAGTTCAGTAGTTATTGGGGAAATTCAAGTCAAAACTACAGTGTGATTTGTTTCCTTGGAATGATCTCACCCCAATGGCTTTTATCAAGCAGACAAAAAGTAAAAAATGCTGACAAGGATATGGAAAAAAGGGAATTCTTATATATGGTTGGTGGGAATGTAAATTGATACAGCCACAGTGAAAAACTGTATGGATGTTCCTCAAAAAACTAAAAATAGTACTACTATATGATCCAGCTGTCACCCTTCTGGGTATATATCCAAAGGAAATGATATCAGTGTATCAAAAAAGATACCTAACCACCCATGTTTGTTGCTGGACTATTCACAATCAAACTAGATGCCTATTGGTGGGTGAATGGATAAAGAAAATGTTGTATATATGCACCATGGAATATTATTTAGCCACAAAAAGAATGATATCCTGCCCTTTGTAGGAAAATGGGTAGCATTAGAGGACATTGTGTTGAGTGAAATAAGTCAGATGAAGAAAGACAAATTCTGCTTGCTCCCTCTCAGATGTGAATGTTAAAGGTTTATTGGAATGTTTGATAGTGATTACCAAGGGCTGAGAAGGGTAGGAGGAAGGAGAATAGTGAGAGATTGGATAGCCATGCTCAATTACATAGAAGTGATATGCCCTATTGTGTTACAGCACAGTGAGTGGACTGTAGTCTACAGTTACCTATAATATATTTGAATTGGGCACACTTTTTGTTGCTGTGACAAAATACCCAATGTAAGCAACTTAAGGGAGGAAAGATTTATGCTAGCTCACGGTTTCAGAGGTTTCTGTCCATCATGGCAAAGAGGGTGTGGCAGGGTAGAGCTGTTCAATTCATGGCAGCCAGGAAGCAGAGCAGAGACAGCAAGGGGTTAGGGCAAGATGTAGCTTTCAAAGACACATCCTCACTGTATGAGCTATTCTTGCTATAGCACAAAACCAACTGAAACAAACTTATGGAGGAAAAGGTTTGTTAAAAGCTCACATTTAGAGGATTGATCCATGATTACAGCAGGATAGGCCTAGCAGCAGCAGAGGCAGGGCCAATGTCAGAAAACCTTTTGGAGGCTGGGCATGGTGGTGCACACCTATAATCCCAGTGGCTTGGGAGGTGGAGGCGGGAGGATCGCAAGTTTGAGACCAAAGGCAGTCTGTGTAACTTAGTGAGACCCTGTCTCAAAATTAAAAAAATGGGCTGAGGGTGCAGCTCAGTGGTCCAGCACTTGCAGAACACAAAGCCCTTGGTTCAATCCCCAGTACTGAAGAAATAAAAGAAGAAGAAGAAGAAAAGAAAAAGAAGAAAACCTCATGGCATCATTAGGCAAGAGGCAGAAAGACACCAGAGCCATGGGTCTGGGTAAAAACAAAAACAAAAACAAACAAAAACCCAAAGACTTTCCTCCAGTGACTACTTCCATAAGCTAGAATTCACCTCCCAAAGTTTCCAGAGCCTCCACAAAGAGTGCCATCAGTTGGAGGCTGAAAATGAAAGCATATGACCTTGAAGGATATTTTATACCAAATCATGACACTCTGCCTCTGGTCTCTGAAAGTCTATAACCATCTCATAATGCACAATAAATTCATTCCAACTTTAAGAGTCCCTAAAGTCTTAACGGGGGGCTGGGATTTAGCTCAGTGGGTAGAGCGCTGCACTGCAGTCTCTGAGGCCCCGAGTTCAATTCCCAGCACCGCAAAAGTGGGAGAAGGGCCTGGCAATCCCCTCCCAAGGCAATCACGAAGCAGTCAGCCATTGAAAACCCTATGAGGGTCGCTATGAGTCGGATACCGACTCGACGGCACCTAACAACAACAACAACAACAAAAGTCTTAACAGTCTCAACTATGTTAAAAAATCCAAGTCTCAAATCTCCACTGAGATTCAAAGCAAACTGAGCTGTAGACCCCTGCAAAACAAAAACAGGTTACAAACTTCCAGTGTACAATGGCACAGAGTAAACATTCCTATCCCCAAAGGGAGGAATAGGGGCAGATAGAGCCATAGCAAGACTAATATCCTGTGGGACAAACAAAACCTGTCAGTTGAAATGTGCCATCTGGCATCAATCTGAGCTAAAACAGGCTTGCTCACCTCCACTCTTGTGGCTCTGCCATTTGCAGCACAAATGGTCCTCCTGGGATGGCTCTACTTTTTTCTAGCAGTTTCCTTCAGCAGACATTTCATGATATTGGCATCTCCAACCTCCTGTTGGCTCCGGTGGGCTGCTTAGGATCTACCCACTAAGGTCGACTCGGCCCTCCAGGGGTTTTTTGCAGGGACCTAACCTTGATACACATTATCTGGTCTCACAGACTATCTTCTGGAACCTTGGTAGCAGCCTTTGTAACTTCTTAACTCTTATATCCTGCATGCCTGTGAACACAGCCCCTTGTGTATGATGCCAAGGTTTTCTATCAACAGGAGAGGTAGCTTCAGCCTTTTGAATGGCATCTGCAATAGTGCCCTCTGTATGTGCAGATCAAGAAACCACTTCCTTGGGCAGCCCATTTTTAGCAGGGAATCATGGAGGGATTCCCCTTTCAGACACTCTCCCTCCAAAAGTGATTTTTGTTTCATACCCTAAGGCTTTAGATGAGAGGAGTCTGGCTAACTTCTTCTCTGCCTCCAGGCCATCTTCGTTATTCTCTTTAATGGCACTTACCTTTTTAACAAGATGGGGTTGGGGTTTAGCTCAGTTGGTATAGTGCTGGTCTATGTTATGTTATCTGAGGCTCTGGGTTTGATTCCCACACTACAAAAAATGGGAGGAGGACCTGATAGCCCACTCCTGAAAATATTCCAAAAGCAATCAGCCATTGAAAACCCTATGAATAGCAGAGTAGTGTTTTGTTGGGGTCCAACTGCAACCAACAACAACATCTCTTTAACAGTTATGGCCTCCTTGCTCAAACTAGCCCTATTTTTATGTTTAAAAAAGCTCTCAGTGCTCAGCTTTTTTCTCTTTAAATTGTACGTTTTTCAGTTCCTCCTCCTCCTCCTCCTCCTCCTCTTCTTCCTCCTCCTCCTCCTCCTCCTCCTCCCCCTCCCCCTCCCCCTCCTCCTCTTCTTCTTCTTCTTCTTCTTCTTCTTCTTCAATTTTCTCTATTTTTCCAAATTCTGGCTGAACACAGCAAGCAGCAACCATACCATACCTCCTAGATCTCATTGCCTTCCTGTTATTTCCTGTGCCAAGTTAATTATTTCAAAGTTTTTAAATTCAGCTTCACTCAAATCTTTAGGGCATGGGCAATATGCAGATAAGCTCTTTGCTAGAATTTGACACAAGATCCCTCTAGTCTGGTGTCCAAAAGTCTTCATTTTCCTTTGAAAACCTGTGAGTCCCATCTGCATTTCTATTGGCAATGTTCTTGTCTCCCTTACTCTCACCAGAACTGCCCCTCAATCCCTTCAGGGCTTTTCTTCTGCATCACCTAAGTCTTCCAGACTCCTCTCCCAAACAAATTCCAAAGGCTTGAGAATCACACATAGATTTCTGTACAGCAGTGACTCCGCTCTCTGGTACCTTTTTTTTTTTTTTTTTTTGGTATCAGTTGGCTATTGTTGCTGTGGCAGAAAAACCAACCAAAAAAAGTACTGTGGAAGAAAAGACTTATTAGGAAATCACAGTTAGAGAGGATCAGTCCATAATGACAGCAGCAGCAGCAGCATCAGGGCCTGTGGTAGACAACCTCGTGACATTGTGGGGCAGGAGACAGAGAAGGAGACCAGAGTCATGGGTCTGGATAAACACTGCCCAAGGCCTGCCACCAAAGACCACTTCCACATTCTAGATCCCACCTCCCAACGTTTTCACAGCCTCCACAAACCACACCACCAGCTGGAGACTGAATGTTAAATCACATGACTTTTGGGGGGAACATTTTATATTCAAACGATGACACCTAGGGCCTACTTCTTCCAATCAGCCGCACCTGCCACAAGTCCCCCACCCTGAGTAGTCTGTTCAAACTTCAAATCTGTCAGTGGATCAAACTATTGATTAGGTCACAGGCAAAATCAGAGGTTTGTTTTACCCATCTCCTAGGTATCTTTCAACCCAGTCAAGTTGACAATCATGATTAACCATCACAATATTTTATTAGAAACTAGAAGAGAGGAATCAAAGCCTCTGAGCACAAATTAATGATAAAGAGGTAGAAATATTAAACACTGGGTGCAGTGGCACACTCCTGTAATCACAGTGACTTGGGAGGTGGAGGCAGGAGGATTACAGGTTTGAGGCCAGAGGCAGCCTGCCTAATTTAGCAAGACCCTGTCTCAAGATAAAAAATTAAAAAAAGAGTCTGAGGGTTCAGCTTAGTGGTAGAGAACATGCAGAAAATATGTGTGAGGCACTGAGTTCAGCCCCCACTATTGGAATAACAAAAATAAAAAATAAATGAATTACCCTGATTTGCTTAGTACCTATTGAATACGTGTATCTGAGTTTCACACTGTGTCCCACAAATATGTACAATTATTATGCATTAATCAAGAATTTTAGAAATGTTTGAGGTTATGGAAACGTTAAGCACTCTGATTTTTATCAATATACACTATATACATGAGTCAAATGACCACCCTGTATCCCAGAGTTTGTATAATTAAAACAAATTTAAAAAGAAAGAGCACAAGGTTGTCAGTATCCGGTCCCCACACATGCCTTCACTCATACTGTTTTCAGCACCCTGAATCTTGTCCTGGCACTGGTATCCAGCAGTGCAGAGGTCTGCCATTATATTTTCCCCAAATACAAATCTCCTGTACTTTATCAGGGTGAAGGAAAGACTGTCAGTGAGCTAATTCAAGGTGGTGAGAGGATCTGATGAGTTCTTAAATGGATTTTCTACCCATCTTCATTAATTTAGCTCCTTCCCTTCACACTGGCTTCTAGCATGCTTGATGTCTCCAATTATTGAGTCTTTTGGAGGTTCTGGTGTAAATTGTGTTTGCTGTTGGATTTTCTTCTTGCTTATTGGCATGCTTCAGTTTTCTCAAGCCTTGAAAATATTTTACTCATTGTCCATCTGATTTGTATCATCCAAAATGTAATTATTGTTTACTCCTTCCCGTCTCTGGAGGGTTTTGCTTTTAAAATACCTTTATGATTCTTATAGTTAGATTTTAGGAGGAACCAGAAGTAGCTGTAGGTGGCCAATCTTCCATCTTTCGTAATCCTCTCTGCTTTTTATCCACTCAGATTAATAATACATACTCCAAGCAGCACAATTTTAGAGAGTCCTCATTTCTGAAATGATCTTTGTTTAGTTCTCATCCTTGAATCATAATATGGCTAAGACTAGCAACTTTTTGTTCAAAAATTATTTTTCTTATTACTCTAGAGGCAATCTTCACTGTTTTCTTGAAACAAGTGGTGCTAGGGATAAATCTTCTTTCTTGTTCCTTTGTAGGTAATCTTTAAAAAAAACCTGTAAGTTATTATGATTTTCTTTCTTTATCATTAATGTTCTGAAATTACTTTCTCTTTTTGAATTTGCTATTAAATTTATGCTAAAACTTCTAACCCTACCCTCTTGTCTCCCAACTTTTCCTGCATTTGGGGGATAATTCCTCAGTTGGACATTCTCGTTCACTCTTTGGCTCCACATAAAGTCTACTTTGTATGTTTCTTTAACATTGCCTTTTAATTTCAGTGCCCTCGTTGAGACTAAATACCTCATGCTATGAATCTTGTCATGCCCTGTTGGTATTTTAAGCAGATCTCCATCTGTTGATTTCTGTTGAAATGCCTGTCTTTCTGGTATTGCTCTTCCTCAGATATTAATGTTTCATTACAGATTTCTCTTTATTGCCTGTCTTAAAATGTTGCTCTTCTGTGATGATGAGAGGGTCATGCTGCTGGGTAGAAGTTCTGGCAACTACTCTATGACATCCTGATATGTCCTGTTTGTCCAGCAGCACAGAGTTGACGGGTGGGGGTGTATTAACCACTCAGACACCAAGACTTAGTGTGGTAGAAGCTGAGATGGGAAAATGTCCCTGAATGAGTGTCTCAGTTATTTTTATTAGGCTCTTATCATAACACTAAGCATTCTTATGAATCAGAGGAAGTCTAGAGCTAACATGAACTTTAAAAGTCAACCAAAGTCTTGTGGGACAGGGAAGGACTATTATTTATTTCAGCATGCTCTGCCTGCTGCACATAGGCAGAGTCTGTGCTGAAGGTCAGAGAGATAATAGAAGGGGACTTTCAAACTTGGAGAGCTTTCAAAATCTGGAGACTTCCCCAGCCAAATGGCTAGAGCCTTCCCTGGCCATTTTCCAGAGATTCTCCAGCCATCCAGCCATGTCTTCTGTTACACTGATGCTTCTTTCTTTCTTTCCTTCTTGTTTTTTCCTTCACCTGACACAGGGTGCTACCCTCCCCTCCAGTACAGCCTATAGTGGTACCTGAGGATAGGGGCTGGTGGGAGGTAGAAAGAGGCCAGCTTATACAAACACCCTCCTGTCTCCTTGCCTCTGCTTTTTATATCTGCTATCTTAGAGCAAGCTTGCAGCCATAGCCCTGTGGCATCTGATCCCATCAGATCTCAGAAGCGAAGCAAGGTCTGGCCCGGTTAGTACTTGGATGAGAGACTGCCTGGGAACATCAGGTGTTGTAGACTTGGGAGACAGACCTGGCAAACCCACCCCCAAAAATCAATGCATCATTGAAAACCCTATGAACAGCAGAGAAGCACTGATAATACTGTTTCCCCTGTTGTATGTAAGGTCTCTATGAGTTGGATACAGACTTGACGGCACCTAAAAACAATAACAAATCTTAGAACAGGGGCCACTCTAGAACCCCCCCTCACCTTTTTCATCCATCAGCCCTCTTGAAGATAAGCTGGACTTGGTGCCCTTCCTCAGGCTAATCCCATCTCCAGTTCAGTTTTGAAATTCTTCATAATTTCCTGCCCATTCATAGAACACCTTCCTATTTTCTAGTACTATGATATCTTCTTAAGGTAAATATTTTAAAATAAAATCATCTACAATTTATGCTGGGATTTAGCTCAGTTGGTAGAGCACTGCACTGCAGTCTCTGAGGACCCGAGTTCAATTCCCAGCACCACAAAAATGGGAGCAAGGCCTGGCAGTCCACTCCCAAAGCAATCCCCAAACAAGTCAGCCATTGAAAACCCTATGAGGGTTGCTATGAGTTGGATACCGACTCGACGGCACCTAACAACAACAACAACAACAACAATTTATATTCATTTATGGTAGAAGAATAGCCTGCAGCTTATCTCATTTCAGCATCTCTTACCCATTCCAATAAATGTATTTAAAAATATCTTCCCCATTCACTCTTATGCCCAATTCACTTAGGTCTCCATGATAGCACCCAAATTTCCAGCCCACTGGGCTAAGGCTACCGATATCCTCCATACTGAAAGAGCCAATGGAAGTTCTCAGCTGTCATCTCATTAGATTCCTCTACAGACCTTCACCTCATCAACACTAGCCTCCCTCTCTCCTGTTACTTCTCTTGACAGTGTCCTTTTTTTTCTCTTGTCTCTACAATCATGCTTTCTCATTCCTCTTTTCTACTTGGCCCCCATCAGGCCTGTTGGACACCTTCAGGGCAGTTCTGAGACTTCTCTCCTTTCTTTCTTGGTGACATCGTCTGCTGACATAGCTTTCAATCCCACCTAGAACCTGACATAATGACTTCAAAGGGAATCTATGTTTCTCAACTCAAATATCGAATTGCTTATGTGGTAGAGTGCATCCTCGCTTATAGGTAGCTCATGATAGGGTTATCCAATCAATACTCCATGTTAGAAGATTGTCCCACTTCTTTGTATGTCATTGGTCCCTAAATCTCATCAGCCCTATGATGATGCATCTCTTGAATTAGTTGTACCTCTCCTGCTTCTCAGTACTGGTGCCTTGGTACTGGCTTTCATGCATATGATAGCTGGTTTCCTGGAAACAATGTCCCTGAGATGGAGACTAGCAATTTGTGTCCAGATCCCTGGTCAGGGAAGCTTTTGGGATCTACACCATGGGAGGCTTGGCTGACTCAATTGGGAGCTCTATTGCTGGGATGGGGCTTTGGAGTTGTCAGATCTAGGCAGAGAATTCAAGGTCCCAAGCAAGTGTGTGTGGGACACATTATGATTCAGAAAGATTCAGGGTTTTGAGCAGGATCAAAATGATTTCCTCCTGTTTCATTTATTAGCAATGTGACTTGGCAAGTAAGTTAACTTCCCTGAACCTTTGTAATCTAATCTGTAACAATATGGTATTGGATTACATTCTGCCTAAGGTCTCTACAAAATCAGGTGATTGAATTATTTGTCGAGCAAATGTCTGATTGTCCTCTGGAAAGTTCCACTCTAAATTCAACCCCATATTACAGATTCCTGTCTCCTCTTTCTCTTCAAAGGCATTGCTCTTGTCTTATTTGACAACACCAGAGTACTTTTCTCGCTACTCAGTCAACCTGCCCCAGATTAAGGCTGCACACATTTCTGAATTTCGGCAGGCCATTCACTGGTGGAGATGCAGCATCTGTCCTATGACGCCTGAAACACCTGGTCCCAGAAAGTGTAGGCAGGAAGTCTGTGGACCTGCGGAATCACCAACAACACTCGGAAGGAATGACTCTAGAGATGGAAAGTTCTCCCTTGAAGCCTCTCTGTCTATGTTTCTCTCTTTCTCATCCTATAGGGGAATCTTGTTGTCAGGTGCCATCAAGTTGGAATCTTAGACCTGTTAAATCTTTTGGTAGCTATGTGAACACTTGGGTGCACTGGGGATTCAGTAAATGTATTGTAGCAGAATTTGATTCCCTTACATTGTTAAAAGAAAAGGGAAGAAATTATGACTCCATTTTTTCTTAATATTCACTTTTGTAGTTTTAAAATATATATATTTAAAATATATGACATATAGTCTCAACTCAATGCTCAATTTGTTTGCATATATATATATATATATATATATATATATATATATATGATGTGTATGATACATGGATGACCTTTTCCTCATTTTTTATGGATAGGGAAAAATTTTACAGATGGGGAAATAGAGAAATAAAAAAAGTTTTGTGTCTCGCCAAGTGTCTCAATGTTTTTATAAGGGAAATGAGAACATTTCAATTTATTGAAGTGAACTGTGTTAACGGGTACATATCTTTTCCTTAGAATTTTTCTCTTTCTTGGGAAAAACAATCCTTAAATAACTTTGGTCCAGCAGATTGCAAAACATGTTTTTGGCTACATAATTTGAGTATCATATCAAAGCACCATTCTGGAAAAGAGAAAAGTTTTGGGGAAATCAAATTCTGCTCCCAATTCAATAGACGTTACTTGAGCTATATGTCATGATGTCATGCGATCTTGTGATCACCCACAAGTATCATTCTATGTGTGACAGTTCTAAGTCTAGGGAAGGAGCCATCCACCAAGTCACTGTGCTTCGACTGGGGGGTTATTATGTCTCTCCCCTTTACCTCTAAGGCATCTCTGTATTTTTTCCATGTAAGGTTTTGCCAAAAAAGTAACTGTACCCTGCAGATGTATAACCAATTTGTACCTGGAGTGGCTAGCTTCTGATTATGTGTCAAGAATATGGCCATGATCATTGATCTTTAAACACAGAGTATAGAAAACTGGCAGTTCTAAATCTGAAACTTTATTCTGTCCATCCATGCATCCATGTACCTGTTTATCATCTATTACTCATGCATGCACATATAATCATGGTAAGACAGTAAGCAGGGTTGGCATCCAGGTAGAGAAATACTGAGCAAAGTAGACCCCATTTCCCCCAGCTCATTGTAGGTAAAATTACTAATTTGATGTTTAGGAAAGGGGATCACAAACCCCAGCTTAATAACAGCATGCAGAAAAGACCTGGTTATTAAACTGGGATGTTGGGGAGAGGGCATCATGAAGGGTAATTCTTCTGTAAGTACAGGAAACCTGCATACAACATTCTTCAGGATATAGTGACAGTATTAGCTCTTGGAAATGTCCTCTGAGATCATGAATAAAAGGTCTGAGATAAGTAGCAATTATAAAAATAAGAGTGCATCCTACATGTAATGTGTCTCCTGTATTGGAATTGCTTAATAATATCTTTACCATGTCTCTCTAGTACACACAGTCTAGAATTCCCAAATTAGTCATTGAGGGTTTCAGAGAATTCTCCCAGACACTGTCATTTCCTTTATTAGTATGCTGGCTAGATGATTCTTTTGTGCCATCCACAGTGTAGAAAGAAAATGCTTTTGTATTGTCTAACAGACTGATTTGTTATTTGAGGTGGAATTACTTAAGATATCTTTCTGCCCTAGATACTGAACTTTCTTAAGATGTTGATTTGATGTGTTTGTAATGGGCACAATCCACTCGGGGACTATTCTAGCAGGTTTTGAGATGGCGACACTCAGCCAACAGGCCTTTCCTCTACCTCCCGCTCCACACTGAGAATCAGGATACTTTGTTTTGATTACATTTAATACCTCCACTTTCATCAACCTTGAGACTACTGTGATTAAATATTGATACTGTTCTTCAGTATAGGTTTCTGTCTTACTTTTTAACCTTCATTAATAGTTGTATTGTCCCTGGGGAATAGGTGCTTATTAAATTCTTCCTTTCCCCTCAAAAGTATATAAATGAAGCCATAACCCTAATAATTGGCCCTTTTAAAGAAATTGATTAGGACATCCTGATAACTACCACCACCTGCAAGTATCTGTACTGTATGGAATGAGGATGCTCAGTAAGCAAAGTCTGTGTCTAACCATGAACTTGCTCATGGAAGAGTCACATACTCTTTTTGTATCCTATCTTTGTGTGCTGGCACACCCCCTGGCACAACATGGGGCATCAGCAACACTTTAGTTAACTTGATCAAATGAAAAACATAGGTTATCTTCTTCACAGAGAGATTTCTATACCATATACATCATGGCATGTTTGATATTTCTATTCTTTTAGAGATGGAGTAAGTGACTGTGATGGTTGGTTTTAGGTGTCAACTTGACTAGATTAAGGGGTACCCAGAGATCTGGTAAAACATTAATTCTTGATCCATGAAGGTGTTTCTGAGAGAAATAGACATTTGATCACTTGACTGAGTAAGGAAGATCCCCCCAACCTGATCTGGGTGGATGCTATTCAATTAGCAGAAGAAAGAGGAATTAACTCTGTCTTCAAGAAGCAAGGTATCCCTTTTCTCCTGCCCTTGTACATTACAACTCCAAGTTCTCTGACCTTTGGACTCCAGGACTTGTAGCAGTGCCCTCCAGGTTTTCAGTCCTTTGGAATTGGACTGGGATGTACCTGTGGCCTCTCTGCTTCTCCATCGTGCAGGTAGCATATCATGGGACTTCTCAGCCTCCGTAATCACATGAGGAAGTTCCTCTAATAAATTTTCTTCTCTTTCTCTCTCTCTCTCTCACTGTCTTTATCCCATTGGGTCTGTTTCTCTGGAGACTCCTGACTCATATGGTGACTCTTCCCAATTTCATATAACTAGTCGGGGCTGAGATTTAGCTCAGTTGGTAGAGTGCCACTCTGCAGTCTCTGAGGTCCCGAGTTCACTTCCCAGCACCACAAAACTGGGAGAAGGATGTGGCAATCTACTCCCAAGGCAATCCTGAAACAGCCATTGCAAACCTTATGAGGGTCGCTATGAGTTGGACACAACTCTATGGCACCTAACAGCAACAGCAGTAGCATTAAGACCTAGTGTCCTGCAATCCTAGAGCAGTGCAGCTGAGTTCTAAGGTATTTATTTATTTACTAAGCAGTTAATGTGCATCTATGCCTGTACAGGGGTAGAGAGATGAATGAGATATAAGTTGTTCCTGAAAAGAGTACTTCCTAATGGGACATATTGACTTAATGTTATCTTCATGACATAGGTATTTCTGTAATGGAATTGTCACCCAGTGAACACATAGTTTTTGGCATTCAGAATTACACTGTAAACATTTATGGAATGGACATTTTCGAGTGTGTGATTTGTAAATAGTATGTTTACTTTGATTTCACAGGGGAAGACAATGAGAGTGTAGAAGGAAAAATACAACAGCTTCCTCCTCTTCCTTTTTTTCTTTTCTTATTCTTTCTTCTTGCAGTACTGAGGTTGAACCCAGGACCTCCCACATACTTTGAAAGTGCTATAACAATGGGCTGAACCCCCAACTCATTTTTAATTTTTTTTTTTAATTTTGAGTCAGGATCTTACTAAGTTATACAGGCTGCCTCTGGCCTTGAAGTCATGATCCTCATGGCTCAGCTCTTGAGTCACTGGGATTACAAGCGTGTACCACCATGCTTGGAAAAATCCAACTTCTTATCCCTGAGCCTTGTGGTCCTGGATTCATGTCCAGGTGCCTGACCAATCCAGTAGAACAAGTGTGATAGGTAAGTGAGGAATGTCTGGAAAATCTTTTTTTTTTTTTTTTAATTTGGGATATTTGTAAGGCTTAGAGGCAAAGGTGGGGGTTTAGCTCAGTTGGTAGAGCACTGCGCGGTAGTCTCTGAGGTCCCAAGTTCAATTCCCAGCACCACAAAACAAAATGGAAGAAGGACCTGGCAATCCACTCCCGAGGCAATCCTGAAACAGTCAGCCATTGAAAACCCTATGAGGGTCGCTATGAGTCAGATACCGACTCGACGGCACCTAACAACAACAACAAGAGGCAAAATAGAAATATTAAAATGATTCAATTAAAATTAGAGAATCAAACAAACAGAACTGGATTTAAAGCTGTATGAGAAACAAAATTCTATTTTATCTCAGTGGATCCACCCCTCTTGCCTCCAACTTCTGCAGCAGATCATGTCACAGGGTCATCATTGAGCACAAAGCACTTGTTTCTTCTCTGTCTTCATCAGTTTGCCCCGGGGTTTTGGTCAAGTTTTATATCAACTCATCAAATGACCAGTTTGTCTCCAGAACTTCTTTAAACACTTCTGGTCTGCAGGACATAACTGAACATTTTATTTTCTCATTGCTTCTACCAAGAAGATGTAGATAGAATAGACTTATTTGTAATACCTCTTCTTTCCAAAGTCTCTCCTGAGAATAGGAAACGTAACACAATTCTGAGTTTTCTCAATTTTTCGTTCCCTTTGTCCTGCCTCTGGTGTCAACATGTTAAGTTTGTGGGGGATTTGTGTTAGGAGTGAGGGGTCAGGCATTGTCATGGATTTGTTCCTTGAAATATGTGCTGAATTGACTTGTAGCCATACCACCCTGGTGTGTGATCCCATCAGATCTTGAAAGCTAAGCAGGGTCAGGCCTGGTTAGTACTTGGATGGGAGACTGCCTGGGAACACGATGTGCTATAGGCTTGGGAGAAGGACCTGGCAACCCACTCCCAAAAATCAATCCGCCATTGAAAGCCCTATGAATAGCAGAGAAGCGCTGACACAGTGCCAGTCTTGGCACAGTGTAGGATAGTGTTTCTTTCTGTTGTGCATAGGGTTTCTATGACACAGGCCCAACTCAATGGCACCAAACAACAAGAGCAACCTGCTTAGCATGCACAAGATAAAATGAAAAACAATAATAACCATGGCTACTATAGCAATAGTTGAAAAAGTGATTTTTTTCCCTGTAATTTTAAAAGTTTTATTCAAACTTCCTTTAAATAGCCATTTACTTAGATTATTCGGTGTTTCCTGACAGACTATAAATAATCCATGGAACAGAAAGGGAGCACAGAGATATTTAAGGGTAAAGAAACATGTGACACTGTTAACAGGAAATCGAGCAAAAGTGAAGTGAAAATAACCTTTGCACATAAACTCAAGTAAGTGTAAAGTGGGATTGGATTTAGTTAAATTAAACTATTATCTTCAACATCTAGTTTCTGACTGGATATGGTCTATAAAGGGAGGTGGATGTGTATCATCTACTTGCCTAGAGAAGGAAAAGGAAGGAAGAGAAGACTCTTGTAGCTGGCCTATTGATTCAAAGCATAGTTGGGAACTAATTTATAGTGAAAGAGGTGTCTCCAAATAATTCACAGCACTCTCTGTTTCTGGCGAGTGTAAACTAGAGCAGTAGTGAAATCTGGATAGTTACTGGTCAGCCTGCTGTGGCGGAGCAAAATGATTTGCTTTGTTGGATTCCTGATGTGTTGCCCAGCTGCCCAGTATTGAGATCCAGTTGCCAGAGGGGTGTAGGGAATGGAGAATTAAATCTCAGCTTTCCATGGTACATAATCATCTATGCAAAGACAGCATAGAGCAATTCACTGCCCAGGTGAGATGGTCTGAAATGAAGAGTTGACAGAGTTGTGCCGATAGGGGATATGAGATTCGAGATCCAAGATGCAAGCCCTGATTGTTACTGTCCAGTCACTATCCAAGTATTCCTTTCTAGATGGCAAGAGCAGTCAAAGATAGAAAGATGCTCAACCATCTTACCATGTATAGCGCATATATTTCTGCACAGCTAGTCTACTTGCTCCAGAAACATAAACCTAGAGGCTGACTGATCTCCTTTACTCACTCATCTTCCCCACCAAGAAGAGCAAGTGCTGAAACCCATGATATCAGGAAGAGGAATGGAGGGTGTACCCCGCAGCAGCCTCTCCTCTGATGATTCTGGGTGAATCAGGTGGTGTCCGTCTTGAATGTACACTGCCATTGCTGCTGCTGCTTCTTGTTGTTACATGCCATGGAGTCAGTGTCTGATTCATAGCAACCCTATGTACAACAAGCAAAACACTATTGTCAGTGCTTCTCTGCTGCTTATAGGGTTTTCAATGGCAGGTTGATTTTTGGGAGTGGGTTGCTGGGTCCTTCTCCCAAGCCTACAGCGCCTGGTGTTCCCAGGTGGTCTCCCATCCAAGTACTAACCAGACCCCACCCTGCTTAGCTTCTGAGATCTGATGGGATCGAATGCCACAGTGGTATGGCTACAGGCTGCCATTGCTTAGTGAGCTTTAAAAAATTAAGTCTGCACCAGGCACAATGGCGCATGCCTGTAATCCCAGCGGCTCAGGAGGTGGAGACAGGAGGATTGCAAGTTTGAGACCAGAGGCAGTCTGCGTAATTTAGCAAGACCCTGTCTCAAAAGGTAAAAAAAAAAATGGGCTGAGGGCGCAGCTCAGTGGTCCAGCACTTGCAAAGCATGCATGCGCAAGGCCCTGGGTTCAACCCCCATACCACACACACACACACACACACACACACACACGAAAGAAAACAAAAACAAAACAAACAAAAAAGCACCCCCAGAGAAAATGAGGGGAGCTCTGGGTCTGGATTGCTTTTAGATCCCTAGCTGGTCTAATATGCAGTCAGCACTGGGAAACCATGAGCTCCACTCTCCTCAGGACAAATGACTCCCCTGCCCGTCCCTGTGGCAGTACCCCAAGTGTGTGGAGGGCTGCCTGTGATGTGCTGTGACAAGATGGGTGAGTGCGTCACTCTGAGGAGGGAATTAGCCAACCCAGTTGGAGTGACACATTTGAGAAGTGTTCTTAAATGGTTTTAGTAGTAATAAAGCAGACTTTTCCCTCCATCTCTCGAACTCCTATGTTACATCTCATTGGGTTCCAAACTTAGGAACCTGCTAAGTAGGATTGACTTTCATTTTCAACCCTGGGACAAGGCACCTGCTGTCTTCAGCCTGACTCTTTCGGCTGCTATTCGTTATTTTTGCACCTGAAAATCTTCCATATCGTGCCTTACTCCTCGCTACGAGGACCAAAGAATCCAGCCACATTGAGGCCTTGTTAATGTGCTCAGTCTTTGTGGCAAGAGCACTTCACTTTTACATTTAAGAGGGATAATAAAAATGGAAGCAGATTCTGCACTTATCTTTAAAATCTTTCAAACATTTATACAGAGATATCCGTGACACTTTTGTATGAAGGGAAAATGTATTTCTCAGGATAAATTAAATTCAAACAGCCTAATAGCTTGCCATGGTGTTGAATGCTGCATGGGAGAATTACACAAACTTCTTGCTTGCCAGAGGATTTCAGGGTACACTGGAACCAATGGGAAGCTCCATATTTTTGAAACCATGGTTTGATGAAATCATTATTTTTTTCCCTTGGGAAAGTTGATGAAGGCCATCATTTTTAAAAATATCAATGGAGAGCCCCTACAACTTGTTGTTGTTGTTGTTAGGTGTCATCGAGTCAGTATCCAACTCATAGCGACCCTCTGTACAACAGGGGAAACACTATTGTCAGTGCTTCTCTGATGTTCATAGGGTTTTCAATGGCAGATTGATTTTCGGGAGGGGGTTGCCAGGTCCTTCTCCCAGCCTACAGCTTCTGGTGTTCCCAGGTGGTCTCCCATCCAGGTACTAACCAGGCCCGACCCTGCTTAGCTTCCGAGATCTGACAGGATCGGATGCCACAGGGCTACTCATGCAGGCCCCCTACAACTAGGCTTTAAAATTTTTTTTTCTTTTAATTCTAGAGCTATATGTTGTTGCTAGGTGCTGTCAAGTTGGGTCTGACTTATAGTGACCCTATACAAGGTTGTTTTGTTTTTTAATTGGAAATTTTTAATGTACACTTCAATGTGATTCATTCTGACATGCTTTTCGTTGTGACATTTCCATATATGCATTTTGTTGTACATTATTCATATAAGTTCCCCCTTACCCTCTTGTACGCTTCCCCTTCACCACCCATCGAAGACTTCTCTATCATTTACTTGTCTTTTTATGGTAATATTTTTCTATATATCCTTGGGTTCCAGTTCTGTTTAAGATAGAAACTTTTCCTGCAGTAAACTTTGTTTTTACCTTGTCAGAACTATTGCATGCATTTTCTAGACAATTTATAATAACACCATTCTTAGCTTTTTTTTTCCTTTTATTTTGATCTGACCTTTGTATATACAAGGTTTTTGATGGCTGATTGTTTTGGGGATTTTTTCAGGACTGGGCTGCCAGGTCCTTCTATGTTTTGTGATGCTGGGCATCAAACCCATGGCCTCAGAGTGCACAGAACAAGCACTCTACAAACTGAGCTAAACCCCAACCCCTAGAGCTGTATGTTGTTTGTTGTTGTTAGGTGCTATTGAGTCATATCTGACTCTGAGTGACCCTCATGGGGTTGCCAATGGCTGATTGTTTCAGGATTGCCTCAGGAGTGAATTGCCACATCCTTCTCCAATGTTTGTGGTGCTGTCATTCGAACCTGGGACCTCAGAGACTGCAGAGCAAGCACTCTACAAACTGAGCTAAACCCCATCCCCTAGAGCATTATGGGGTATCTAAATATCTCCCAACTTGTTGTTGTTGTTGTTGTTGTTAGGTGCCGTCGAGTCGGTATCCGACTCATAGCGACCCTCTGTACAACAGGGGAAACACTATTATCAGTGCTTCTCTGCTGTTCATAGGGTTTTCAGTGGCAGATTGATTTTTGGGAGGGGGTTGCCAGGCAGGTACTAACCAGACCCGACCCTGCTTAGCTTCCGAGATCTGATGGGATCAGATGCCACAGGGCTACGGCTGCAGGCATCTCCCAACCTAGAGGGATGTATTTGCAGCCATGCAGACTACACAGAAAAGGAATGTTGTGTTGTTTACGTTGGGGAATGATCGTAAACAACACACTAGCTCACTGCAGCCATGCCAGCCCCTAATTCCGTAAGTGGCTTGTGGATGCTTTCACCAGGCAGCGAAGCACGAAGTGTCTAATCTGTTGTGCAGCTGCAACATTAATGGGCCAACTGAGCCACCTCACATCTGCCTGGAAGGAACAGCGGGGCCTCAATGAATTGTTGTGATTTCTGATGCAGATAGAAGGGCCAGCCACCATGGGCCCATGTTGGCAAATGACAAACTATGCGCAACGATGAGGCCTTGTAGTTATCTTGTTCCTCCCAGCCCCTGGAGACTGGCAGATTTGGAGCAGCAAAGTAAATGAGGAAGAGCCGATTTTGAAAGGGAGAAAGTTGTAATTTTCCTTAAGTGCCCAGATGAGGAAACAGGGTTCTGGGATGTACCATCTCCACTGCAGGACAGGACCTGTAGTGGATGCTCAGCAAGTGTGCATGGATCAGACCATGTGGTGCAAAAGTGGAAAGGGATTTGGTGTCAGGACTTGGGATTTGTTGCTGATTCTGAGTGGTAGTGTAGCATTTTGCTGTCATTTCTTCTTCCATCTTGGAAGTACCCTTTCCTTGGAAGTTCCTAAGAGACAATTAGCCTGCCCCATAGCACTGTGGCATCCGATCCCATCAGATCTCGACAGATAAGCAGGGTCAGGCCTGGTTAGTACTTGAATGGGGGACCTCCTGGGAGCACCAGGTGCTGCAGACTTGGGAGAAGAACCTGGCAACCCACACTCAAAAATCCATCTGCCATTGAAAAATCCTATGAACAGCAGAGAAGCACTGACAATAGTGTCTCGCCTGTTGTATGTAGGGTGGCTACGAGTTGGATACCGACTTGACGGCACCTAACAACAACAACAAGAGACAATTATTGTCTTCCAAGAGCAAGGGAACTTCAAACAAAGGGTACTTGTGTATAGAAATTAATGTTCTTTCTGAAAACTCAGCAGAGGATGAGTGCCACGTTTGTTCAGCATCACCACCTGCATTGTGGGGGTTTCTGTGCCTTTGGCTGCTGGGGGATGCCAAGGTACAAATTCAGAGCTATCCTAAGGGCTGGCTGAGTGTGAGAAAATGTCCCATTTTTCTCTCCCTTTACCCTGTTCTTACAAGTGTGCCACACCTGTCATTGTTTACTTTTCTCTAATTTTGTATGAAAAACAATTATCTGGGGATGCCCGAGAAAAAAATAAGTCACAGATGGCAGGCTGCTGAGGTTGTACAGGAGACGCGAAGGCTGAGCCATCGGTATTTCCATGGGGATGGGGCTTAGGTTTCCCAACTTGAAGGATAAAAATCAAGAGGGATGGACAATGTTGTCTTACTGTGTGGAAACCATCAGCCTATTCCTCATGCTCTTGATGAGGGAAGAGTCAGGATCACTGCTACATGCCTTGAAAGCACACTGCACTCCTTTACAGTAATTAGCAGGTTCATTTCTAAAACATCATTTGCAGTAATTCATATGGCCAGATTTTGTTTGGAAATATTAGCATACTTTTATATGTGTGTGCTTAGGCAGTTCTCATTTTTTCTCCATCAAAACATTGCCTCAAGAAGGCTATGTTGTTGTTGTTAGGTGCCGTCCAGTCAGTGTCCAACTCATAGTGAAACACTATTGTCAGTGCTTCCCTGCTATTCATAGGGTTTTCAATGGCAGATTGATTTTTGGGAGTGGGTTGCTGGGTCCTTCTCCCAAGAAGGCTTTGACAAGATAGCAATAAAGGGAACCATCCTGGTGTGGGTTAGCAAAAGACCAATCTATTAGGCGAATGGATGGTTAAAAGAGGGAAAAATAGAGTTTAAGGACATTGGTAAGAATATTGTTAAGGAGATGGGCTATGTGATCTGAGATAATAAGAAAGTAGTCTAAGATTCATAAAAAGATAAGAGAAAGATGATGATTCAGGTGAAAATAGATAAATAATGGACTGAAATTGTCAATTAGTTTGAGGTACATGAATAGTAAGAGAGAGATTGGAAAGTTTGAGGTGGAGCAGGTATGCATGATGCGTAGACCTGGCATGGAACTATGGTAGCAGGTGGCCTTGGGAAACTGGAAAGTGTCATTGGAGATGTTGACTTTGAGAGACAAGCAGGCCTCAGCAAGCAATCAGCATTGACTGCCTGCTGGGGTTGAAGAGGTGGGCCACAGAGATGTCAATGTCTCTCAGGATATTAACATTGCTCAAGGTGAATAGAAAGAGTGTCAGCGAGGTGTTTAACCCTAAAATACCTATCAGGGAGCAATGAGTGGGCTAGTGTACCCTGTGCCCATGTATATAGTTTCCCTGTAAGAGTTCTAGTTATTTCAACTTCCCTCCATCTCTCAGTCTGCACTCATACCACTGTGGTGTGCGATGCTATCAGATCTAGGAAGCTAAGCAGGGTCGGGCCTGGTTCCTATTTGGATGGGAGATTGCCTGGGAACACCAGGTGCTGTAGGCTTGGGATAAGGACCCAGAAACTCACTCCCAAAAAACAATCAGCCATTGAAAATCCCATGAATGGCAGAGAAGCATGACGATAGTGTTTCAGCTATTGGACATTGGGTCACTATGAGTTGGAAACTGATTTTATGGCACCTAACAACAACAACAACCTCCCAATCACAGCTCCAGGCCTCTTTGAAAGACGAAAACCCCCTTTTCTTACTTTCCTGATCTTGGCAGTATGCACATGAGCCTTAATCTTTTTAAGTACCCTGTTTTAGAGCCACCCCTGCCTTTCAGTAATTTGGTTCTTAACAATGGCCCATCAATATGGTAAGATGAAGTTTCTGAAAGAAAGAAGGAGGGGAAATGTCACCCTGAATTACTGAGCTATTCTGTGAAATTCTGCTGGGTGGGAGAATTTTAAACTTGTACCATTGTTCACTTAATATGGACTATGTTTTAAAAAGCTAGGATTCTCTTATACTACTCCACTCTTAGAAGTTGTCCATACTTTTTCTGCTGATTAATGATGAGGGAGTGTGTCATTCCCAAGATGGCCATTTCCCGTATCCTACACCTTTCCTCTAGTGGTACCTTAACATTGCTCCCATTAGGTGGTGGTGTCTATTTCCTTCCCCTTGAAACTGGGCAGACCTTTATGCCTGTCAGAATGAATAGAATATATGAGAAGTGGCATTATGTTATTTTTTAGGTTAGATCAAAAGAATGCTGTACATCTTCCTCACATTTTCCTAGAGTGCTTGCTCTTGGAACCAAGCCTCCAGCCTACAAGGGAGCCTGCTCCAGCTCATATAGATGTTCTGCCTTATAGTTCAGCTGAGGCCTCAGCAAGCAGCCAGCATCGACTGCCTGCTGGGTGATTGAAGGTACCTCTGGACCATTCCCAGCCCCAGCCAAGACAAGTCATCCCGCTGTACTTTGTCCAGATTCCTTACCCAGAGACTGCATTAGTGTGGAGGCATTCAGCTGGTTTGTTACACAGCAAAAGATGACCAGAACAGCAAGGCAGTAAGAAAATTGTCAGAGTTAATTGCTTGTGAGTCTCTCTTGTTCTCTCTCTGTGTATGTTTGTAATGAATTATTATATTAAGACTCCTTTAGGAACAGTCTCATATCTTATAATCCTTAGAATTTAAAGACTTTCCAATTGTCTGGCTTAAAGATTTTATACTAACATTTAAATGTATATCCTTTTGACTTGCCCTGAGTGGATATAGAACATAAGCCTCTTCCTGGTTCAGCTATACTCCTATCAACCCAGCAATGAACTTGTCCTTCAGGATTTCAGGGGAAGACAATGCCTTGAGGATGTCATGGGATGCAAGTCTGAATGAGTGCAGCTCTTGGGTAGATAATCCATTTCAGGCAGAAAATGGGATCATTTCCCTCCCCTCTGCAGATTCCTTGGGCACTTCCTTAGTATGCATTCTCACCTTCTTTTGGTATCTAAAGATCTCCCAGTAGACTCATGTCAATTCCTAGGCAGCATTTCATATTTGACTCTGCCAGTTCCCAGCCTTTTTCCTCCTCCACATATCTCTGATATTAGATCTCAAGTTGAACATCATGCTTAACAATGGCTTCTTCAGAGTCAACACATTCTTTCTCTCCCCTGGCTTTTATACTGCCAGATTTCTGTATCCTGTCACAGATGACTGAAACATTTTGCCAGGGAAATCTCAAATGTCCACATCCTGTTTTGACCATTCTTTTATTAGAAGTATTTTTAAAATCCCTTATGTGTATATGGGCTGGGGTTAGCTCAGCTGGTAGAATGCTGCTCTGCTCTCTTTGAGGCCCTGGCCTTGATCCCCAGCATCACAAAAAATGGGAAAAGGGTGTGGCCATCCACTTCTGAAACAATTCTGAAACAATCAGCCATTGAAAATCCTATGAATAGCAGAGAAGTGCTGACATAGTATAGGACATGGCACAGTGTCAGGGAGTGTTTCTTTCTGTTATACACAGGGTTACTATGAGTTGGACCCAACACGATGGCACCTAACAACAACAAAATACATGTGTGTATCATAGTACCTCTTTGTACATGAATGTATAAATCATACACAAAGAGACATGTGGGCTGATGTGCTTTATATTTTCCCTTGAACATTTCATTGGATATATAATACACAACTAAAATTCTTTGTGATAGATTATAATATCAAGACTCCCTTAGGAACAGTCTCATATCTTATAATTCTTCGAATTTAAAAGACTTTCCAATTGTCTGGCTTAAAGATTTCATACTAACATTTAAATGTACATCCTAGTGACTTTTCCTGAGTGAATACACAGGAAATGATCACAAAACCTGCTTAACCACTCATGCATTATTCCTTTGCATGTTTGAATACTGCCATGAAATGTGGTTTTGAAATGCAGAGCGTACCAGTACCAAGCTGGTTTTGCAACCACTGCCTTGTAGTAAAGTTTGAAGTCAGGGATTGTGATTCCCCCTGCATTAGATTTGCAGTTTAAAAGTGTTTTGGCTATACGTGGTCTTTTGTGGTTCCATATGAATTTTTGGGTCATTTTTTCTATTTCTGTGAAGTCCGACAGTGGAATTTTAATGGGTATTGCATTAAGTCTATAGATTGCTTTTGATAGGATAGCCATTTTTACAATATTAATTCTCCCTATCCAGGAGCAGGGGAGGTCTTTCCATTTTTTAGTGTCCTCTGCTATTTCTTTCTTTAATGTTTTGAAATTTTCCTTGTAGAGTGCTGAAGGATCTTTGGTTAGATTGATTCCAAGGTATTTAATCTTCTGGTGGGTTATCATGAAT
>VMDO01008908.1:0-54544 GCA_007922755.1 Pedetes capensis
GATGATGGAGGGGGGAGAGGAAGCGGAGGGGGAGGAGGAGGAGGAGAAGGAGAAGGAAAGAAAGACGAGGACAACTATGTAACCAGAGGAAATGTGTCCTAGCCATATGACTAAGATGCCAGTCAAGTATGCAAAAGGACAAAAACAGTAGGTGAGGAATACACAAGAATGACCATCACTGCCTTATTAGCATGAGCGACTCCTAGTAAAATTTCTCTGTGATTTCAAAGCAATGTTATTTAATTCCGGCAGTTAAATAAAGCAAGCAAAGGAACAAGGAAACATGAACGTCTAGGTTAGGGTTATTCACATTACCTAGAGCACTGTTTTCACAACAGCAGCCTGCAGTGCAGGAGGTTGGAAAACAAACTGAGTGGATCCTAATCACCGTGTTCTGAGTGCAACAGGGCAGAACAGAACAGGACATCTCAGAGCAGTAACACACAGTCAGGGTAAATATTGTCTCCAGAAACTTTTGTCCCATATCCTTGCACTAGGGAGTGCTATTGGTTGTGGCTTTAAAAAAGGAAAAGGACAGGAATAAAGAGGAAGAGTCAGGGAAGGAGAAGGAGGGGAACCCCAAGAACACAGAGGCTAACGATGAGGTGATGAGGTCATGCACACCATAAAGAAGCAAAACAAATGTTGGAAGAGGAGGCTGGTTGGCAAGGAAATGCTAATAGAAGAGCAACTTTTTTTATTTAGTGTAAATATTTAACTCTTAGAGACTGTTGGGTACCAGGAAGAAACCTCACATAGGGAGGATTTGTTTTCCAAATATGGGAAGCAGTTGTTTGGGTGGGGCCTGGGAGTGCCAAACCACTGCATTTTAAACACTGCAGAAAGCTGACCTTTAAGAAGGGTGGTAAAAGGAAAAGTAGCAGGGAGTGAACATGAGCTATGTACAATGCTGTGGGCGTAAGGAGATATCATAATGAAGCTCGTTAATTTTTATGCCAACTAAAAAAATTATTAACGTTTGTAGCCGTAGGCCTGTGGTATCTGATCCCATCAGATCTTGGAAGCTAAGCAGGATCAGACCTGGTTAGTACTTGGATGGGAGTCGGCCTGGGAACACCAGGTGCTGTAGGCTCCCAAAATCAATCCGCCATGGAAACCCTACAAACAGCACAGAAGCACTGCCAATAGTGTTTCCCCTGTTTTACGTAGGGTCACTATGAGTCGGATACCAACTCGACAGCACCTAACAACAATAACAACATTATTAATAAAAAGAAATCAAAAAAAAAAAATGAAAGAGTGAGGGTTGAGAGAGAAACCAAATAGACAAAGCCCCTTGTGAAAAGTAGAAAGATACCTCCTTCGAAGCTGGAATGAACTCAAACTTCTTTCTCTTACTACTGAGAAATTAAGTAAACCAGCAAAATGGAAAAACTGCTTCCTTCAGTCATGGGTGCCTGTTTGAAAACCCACCACCTGTCAGTCAACACCGTTCCCTAATTTAAGGAGTAACCAAAGACGATCTCAGGGGAAATAATCACATCAGCCGCTGAAGTAATTGTATTTCAGAGGGATCTGTCAGCACAGATCATTTGTTCATTCGTTATTTGTGCCTAGGAAATGCACTGCACAATACGCAAATACATCACTCAGACCTCCATTTCAAGAGGCTTATAATAATTGTAAGGAACCAAAAGAAATGTCAAGGTAAATGTATTAACCACAAGTCTTTATCTTTTCTCCAAAAATACCACTAAAATGACAGCAGAATTTTCAAAAAATGTATTAAGACTATGAAACTGGCAGCAGACAACAGCAGCCAAGAGGTTTCAGCCAATATTTGGAAGATGGAAAGAAGATGGAAATGTGATAGCTGGTGTAGCAATATAGGGAAAGTTGAAACTTACAAAAAGAAAACAGACAGCTCTCCCCAGAGGATGTCTGCAAGCAACACTTGAGGGCCCTGTGTCCTTAGAAGGCAGAGGATGAGGCAGAATTCTGAAAACAGAGAGCCTGGCTGAATGGATTCCTATGGGATAGTTGGGACTTGCCACCCGCAGCATGTCCAGGGACTATAGCTAAGTGAGAACACACGTGTACACACGTATACCCACCCCCAGAAGATGCTCCAGATTGCTTTATTCAAGGATACAGAAATTAAGCGAAGGCTCTGCAGTTGGAGCACCTAGCTAGCAAAACCAGCCCCCTAGCTTCTTAGGAGGGTTGAAGTTTAGCTCGGTGGGTAGAGCACTGCTCCACACTCTGAGGACCTGGGTTCGATCCCCAGAACTGCAAAAAAGGGGAGAAGGACCTGGCAATCTCTTCCAGAAGCAATCCTGAAACAATCAGCCATTGAAAACCCTATAAGGGTGGCTATGAGTGGGACCTGACTCGACAGCACCTAACAACAACAAGTTCTTAGAAAGAAATATTTAGAGATATCTGCAGCCCTTCTGGATCTCAAACCAAATTCAGGGCTAGCAAAGCCCATACATCTTCCCTTGAGAGGAAAGTGTTTCTGAGCCTCTACCTTGAGCATTTTTATACAAAACAACTCACTTCTTCATTCAAGAGACTACATGATTCTCCTAGAAAGCAGGAGGAGGCAGAGAAAAGACCTCTAGGTACCAAAAATGAAGCCTGTCAGTCGCCTGGCTGTGCCCTCAGAACTGCCTATGAGTATTTGGTCATTCCACTCCTAAATATGAGTAAAGGTGCAGTCAAGGGTCACCAGATGTTTGAGAAGTCTTTAACAAGAAAAAGAAATCGAGATGGAAAAAAAAATACAAAAAGACACTGCATGGAGTAATAAGCATGGATCAGAACAAATTGTTATACACACACACACACACACACACACACACAGCACCCCCACCCATGCTCAGAGAGTTAGGAGGAAAGAACCTATATCAACAGAACAAAAAACAAGGTTCTATTTTTAAGAAGAAACGTCCCTGAAAGTTAAAAAGTCTGATAACCAAAACAGAGATAAAGGAATCTCCAAGAAATTAAAACAAGACAAAATAAAAAAGATAGAGAATTACAGAGAAAAGATAAAACAGGGTCAAACCAAAGGTGTAATGTTATTATAGAGATAATGGAGAGATATAAAATATCAAAGAAATAATTCAAGTTTTCCTAAGACTGAATAGATGACACTTCAGATTGGAAAAGGTTATCAAGGATGCTGCACAGTGAATTTTAAAAGCAAAATAGCAAGAAACTTCAAAACTACCAGGATAGAAAGATTCCAGGAAGACACAAGTTTTACATGCAGCGGATCAGAAATCAGAATAGCTCCAGGCTCCTCACCTACAATACCAGATATTGGAAGTCTACCAGATATTGGGCCTACAGCGGTAGCCCTGTGGCATCCGATCCCATCAGATCTTGGAAGCTAAGCAGGGTCGGGCCTGGTTAGTACCTGGATGGGAGACCACCTGGGAACACCAGAAGCTGTAGGCTTGGGAGAAGGACCTGGCAACCCCCTCCCAAAAATAAATCTGCCATTGAAAACCCGATGAACAGCAGAGAAGCACTGACAATAGTGTTTCCCCTGTTGTACAGAGGGTCGCTATGAGTCCGATACCGACTCCACGGCACCTAACAACCAGATATTGGAAGACTAGAAGTCTCTATCTACCCAAACTGTCAATCACGTGAAAGAGCTGAAGAGATGTTTGACATTTTTAAACATACAAAGACTAAAAATAAAAAGGAAAAATTAAAAAGAAATTTTCCTCCATTGTTTCTTAGAAGCCACTGGACAATGGACCTCAGCAAAATGAGGGAGGAAATGCAAGAAACAGCTGTGTTCTCCGGGGCACAGGGAATCCAAGGTAAAAGGGTGGTGAGGAGAGAGGTCAGAGTGATGTCATACACCAGGCCACTGCAGATGGAAGTGGTGGGGCCGAGGGGGTGGTTCACTGGGGGTGGGGGGAGGGAGAGTTGGATTTACAGATCGTTTGATTTCTTTGTTTAGTTGGAAACAGTGTTATAGGCATTTGAAAGATCTGCTAGGGCATTATAGAAAACCTAGGAACAAATGTACAGGAAAAAAGGTAACTGGAAAAAATATGAAAGTTATAAACACTAGGATTAAAAGAGAAATGATACCAAAAAGAAATCATAGTAATCATTTTTAAAGTATTTAGGGGGGAGAGGAGAAAAGAGGATGTGTGGGGCAGGTGTTGGGGGTGGGGAGAAGATAATAGAAGGGAAGGAAATGCTCAGTTACTATAACAGGAAGTCAAGCAATAATGTAAAAAATAATGAATGAAAAACTGCTGGCATAGCATATTACTCAGAAATATAGAGGAAAATAATAAAACAAAAGGTTGTAATTATTTAAAGTACAGTAATTGCCTCTGGGAGCAAAACTTCAGAAAAGAGAGGGAGTTGTTTTCATTACAAATGATTTCACTCTATTTGATTTTTGAAATGTGTGCATCTAGGATTGAAAAATAAAACATAATTTAAAAAGAAGAAGTAGGAGTTGAAGGAGTATCTATTTGACAGTGACACAGAAAACCTTATTCTGGGATGTTACATCCCCTTTCCCTCCTCATGTTAAACACAGAAGTTGAGAACATGTTAATTGTTCTAAACTATTTATTATGAGCTATTATTTGATTTTATCTAATGTAGTTTTACTTTTCAGCCTCTACCAGTTCATGGAATAAGGATACCATTAGTAAGTATACTAGTAATTTACTAGCTTCCAAGTAGAATAATACATTTTAATATATGTCATGATTTTACTTTGAGGTACACGTTACCTGAATTCTAATGTTTCAAGTACAATTATTTTTCAGCTTTGTTGAGGTATTAGTACTAAATAAAAATTGTGTGTGTGTGTTTGTGTGTGTATATGCACACACACTGTTGTTGTTAGGTGCCGTCGAGTCGGTGTCCAACTCATAGCGACCCTCATAGGGTTTTCAATGGCTGACTGTTAAGGGATTGCCTTGGGAGTGGGTTGCCACATCCTTCTCCCAATACACACACATACAGGTACATATGTTGTTAGGTGCTGTCCAGTCTGCTCTGACTCATAGTGACCCTAAGTACAACAAAATGAAACACCTTTTGACACTTTGCCATGTTTTGCTATAAATATAAATCATGAAATGATTATCACAATCAAGCTAACATATCCATATCCATCATCTTAAATAGTTCTTTTGTGTGTATGTGTGTGTGTGGTCAGAACATTTAAGATCTATACTCTTTGCAATTTTCAAATATACAATACATTACCATTAACTATAGTGACCACATTGTACATTAGACCCCTGGAACCTACCCATCCTCACTGAAACTTTATAGCCTTTGGTCAATAGCTCCCTCTTCCTCCTGCTACTCTATTCAATTTTTAAGAAGAGAAGATTGATTTAAGGGTTTTTTACTGATTCTGTGCTTATCACTTCATGCTTTAATAAGTCACTATGGATCGCTTCACCTTTGGATTAAAGAAGTGTCACCTCTTAAGCTTCTTTTCTTGTCATGGGTTTCTTAATTCCCTTGTCATTTTGCATGTTTTTTCCTAAATTATGTCTAACTCCATTCCTTTATCATAACAGGGATTCAAGTATTGGTGAAACTGTGGAAATCTGAGAAATGGAAACTAGCCCTGCATAAATATTCAGGGTAGAAAATTGTCCTGAGTTTTGTATAAGGGCTAGAGAACACTATGGTTTTCTCGAAATAGCTCTCCTTGTAAAGTCCAAGAGTTTTGTTGGTACTTACGGGTTGAATCCGGGGCTGGGATTTAGCTCAGTCGGTAGAGCGCTGCTCTGCAGTCTCTGAGGTCCTGAATTCGATTCCCAGCACCACAAACATGGGAGAAGGATGTGGCAATCCCGAAAAAGAAAAAACAATCTGCCATTGAAAACCTTATGAGGGTCGCTGTGAGTCAGACACGACTCGATGGCACCTAACAACAACAATCTCCTACATATAATTTTGGCTGGGATTTAGCTCAGTTGGTAGAGCGCCGCTCTGCAGTCTCTGAGGTCCTGAGTTCAAGTCCCAGCACTGCAAAAATGGGAGAAGGACGTGGCAACCCACTCCCAAGGCAATCCTGAAACAATCTGCCATTGAAAACTCTATGAGGGTCACTATGAGTCGGACACAACTCGACGGCACCTAACAACAACATGGGTTGAATCCAGGTCCTTGCACATACTTTGCAAGTGCTCTACAACTAGACTGTATCCCCAGCCCATTATTTTTTTCTTTTGAGACAAGGTCTTGCTAAATTACACAGGCTGCCTCTAGCCTCAAACTTGAGATCCTCCTGCCTCCACCTCCCAAATTGCTGGGATTACAGGCATGGGCCATGTCACCCAGCAAAGGTCTAAGGTTTAATTGAACAAGCTTACTCCTAGGATACCTTTTCTTGAGATGAATGAACTCAACTAGCACAGGTATTTTTATCCTGACTGGTTTAACAGTTCTCTGGCTAGAAGAGTTAATAATATCTGCAAACTGAGAGATCTGTTCTCTTCTTTCTACTAGATTATATTTTGAAAAATCAATCATAAAAATGTTACACAGGACTGCTCTGAGCATTCCAAGGCTCACAGTTGACGTTCTCATACAGGGGAGAGCCCTTTAACAATGACCCCGATTGTCTCCTATGCCCACTGGGGAAGCCTCAAGACTACTTTTCTGGACTTCCATCAGGGGTGCTTTCTGAAAGTGGAAGAAGGGACAGCCACCAAGTTAACGACATATCCCTCACTTAAACAGATATCTTCGGTGTGTGTCTTCAACCAGCATGGTGCAGCCACCTTCCCCAAAGGCTCCCGCCACATGGCTCTCTTCTCCCACAGGCTACACTGCATGATCTACCCTTTTGAGAGATTTTATCAACCTGCTCTGAGTGGAAATCAGATTTACCAAACTAAAGTTTCCCAGGTGTCATTTACATGTGTTCTTAAGATGAAAATATATGGAAAGTCGGCCAGGTCTCTAACTTAGTAATTCTTTGAAACAAACTTGTTGCATGGCTCAAATTAATATTTTTCTTCTTTGAGATTTGTTACATGTCACCCAGCCAAAATGGTATGTGTAGCTCAACCACTTTTTCTGGTTTATTGCAAGGTAGGCTGTGCCTTTACCAACAGGCCAATCTAGATTTGGCTCACATCATGCTGTGCACTTATCAAAAGGGGACTCTATATTTGGCTCAGGGCATGCTGGGCATTTATCAACAGGCCAAGCCACATCCTGGGCCAGGGGTAGGGGCCACAGAGTAGTTAGGATGCTTAGTAGGGAGACTTTGGTGGTTGGTAGCTTGTGAGTTTGCATTTGAATCCAGACTCTGTCATGTATGAGCTCAGCGAAGGTGGAAAAGTTACCTGATCTTTCTGGTCCTCAGCCTCCTCACCTACAAAAACAGTGATATTGGGAGGATGAAATGATGCCACACACATCAACTTCTTAGTGCATCACAGAATGCACATTCGATAAACGTCTGCTGTCACTCAGAAATCATCCAAGAAATCAGCCTTACCCTTTCATCTTCATTGAGACAAGTAAAGGCATTCTCTGCTTCCTCCTTTTCTCTGCTTCACTCCATTACTACCCCCTCATTTTTTTCACTAATAGGTTTTCCATGCTCTGGTGGAAACAGTCCCTGACATTCATTTCGTGGGTTTCCAGAAACGCATTCTGCTGATTCTTTGTGTAGTAACAAACCACTTAATTTCTAGGGGACTTGCTACCTCCTCTCCTCAATAACCTGGTCTCACTAATCACTTCTTTAGTGGTGAAATAATGTGTTTACCTCCAAAACAGCCCAACCGTGCAGATGAACAACCCGGGGTTCCTTTCCTTCTTTTGCCTGTTAACCAGTGCTCTTCAGGTGATGGATTTATTCATTCTCTTCAAGTTCTCCGTGTCTGTTTCTATAATTAACAGCTGCTGGGGCTTTTTCATTGGTTCTGTTTTGATGTCTTTTTTCATTTCATTTATTTTAGTTTAGTTTTTCGTGTGTGTAACTTCCCTGCCGACCCCTTACTAGAACTGCACCACTCCTTTATGGTGAATCACTTGCTCTTTCCCACCAGTTTCTATTTGCAGAAGCAGCTGGGTTCATGCGACTTAGAAAACAGGTGAGACACTGGAAAGAAGCATCAGCCCCCGCCCCCCGCCAGATTCTACATCATCGTCTACGACACAGGAGAGCAGGGCACCTATACAAATGCCTTCCATGGGCTGGGCAGAGGCAGGTACCATATTAAATGTGAGTAAAGGTTCAGTGTAATAAAATAGGGGGTGGAACGAACAGTGGAGAACTATAAATCACAAGTGCCAATGAAAAGCGGCAGCCACAGTTCAGCCATAGTCAGGAGTTGCTCAGAAAAAGATCTCAGTCACTACTGGCAGGTCTTCAAGAAGCCTGGGATCCGGATGACTATGAAATATTGAGTTTGTTTTAATAGTGGCAATTAATTATTATAAAAACAAACATCATTCAAGCTAAACAAAGCTCACATAAATGAACTCGGTCCAAAAGCTGCTTTTGCCTGAGGGCCTCACTTGAGGCTGCTGCATAAGAAGATGGCTGAAAACTCTTCCTGTACTAACATTCTATGGATTTATTAGGAAAGGTTTCTCTTTTTTGTGGTCGTTAAGCTACCTATTTGAGGAAGTAGATCTCTGACCCACATCTTGGCCTAATATTTTTGTCAAATCTGTTCTGAGATTTATTCACTAAATTTTATAAGGTTTTTTGGCCTCTCAAGAATTCCACCCTGGGTTTCTATTCCCATGCAGAGAGAAAGAAAATGTACATGAATAATTAAAAGCTACACCACCTCAGAACCTCATTTTGGGCCTGTGATTATCAACCTTTGTCGTGAAATGAAATATGAAAAGACAACCACGTTGGCTGACGGTTTTTCAGCTCTTTTCTCAGTCCTTGTGCGCCCTCTAGTGTCGGAACTGGCTGCTTATTACATGAGAAATGCTCAGTGAAAGAGGCAAATTAAGTAACCTTGGGAAGGTTTGGAAAAATAAGAGGGACAGTAACAGCAAAAAAATAAAATGGCACAAAAACAAAACGGTAATGTGTGTTGAATACGTGCCAGCTACGAGTAATCTAGCCTGCAGCTGTAGCCCTGTGGCGTCCGATCCCATCAGATCTCGGAAGCTAAGCAGGGTCAGGCCTGGTTAGTACCTGGATGGGAGACTGCCTGGGAACACCAGAAGCTGTAGGCTGGGAGAAGGACCTGGCAACCCCCTCCCAAAAATCAATCTGCCATTGAAAACCCTATGAACAGCAGAGAATCACTGACAATAGTGTTTCCCCTGTTGTACAGAGGGTCGCTATGAGTCGGATACCAACTCGACGGCACCTAACAACAACAACAACATGAGTAATCTACACATTAAAAGCTTGATGGCTGAGAATTAGCTAGTGGCCACTTATGTAAAACTTTAAATTTCCCTCTGTAAAGAAAATTCCTCATAAAGTTGTCTGTTATCCATCCACCTGAACTGCACAATAGTGTTTTATTGAAAAATAAGGAAGGAAGGCTAAGGTGGTAGTTATACTGAAAGGACAGGACAATCAGTCTGGAATGGAATTATGGCACTCAAAAAATGGGTGCGTTCAAATCCTGACCCCCAGGTCCTCATAATTTGTTGTTATTTAGAAACAGAGATACTGCAGAGCGAAGTAAGATGAGGTCATACTGACGTAGTGTGGACCCTGAATCCAGTACAATTGGTAAACATATAAGAAAAGGAAATCTCTCTCTCTCTCTCTCTCTCTCTCTCTCTCTCTCACACACACACACACACACACACACACACACACACACGCAGAATGCCTGTGAAGAAGAAAGCAGAGAAGGGGTGATGGAATAGAAGCGGAAGTCCACCAAATATTGTGAGACTATGACTCAAATTAAAAATTTTTTAAATGTGCTGGGGTAAAGCTCAGTGGTGTGTGAGGCCCTGGGTTCCAATCCCCAAGTACCACCACCACCAATAAATAAATAAATAAAATATATTATTATTACCTCATTTGATTGATAAATAAACTGAAACTCAAAAAAGTTGAGTACTTTACGTCAATTGGCTAGAAGTTTCTAGAGCTAGTTTTAACTCCAGAGCCCATTCTCTAAACAGCTATGCAATGTTACCTCCCTGAGCAGAAAGAAAAAACACATACACTGACCCCAATGAGACTGGCCTTGCTGACTTCTAAAATCAGTATGATACTGAACAACCTTTATAACATAAAGATAGCCCTTAAACCTCCTTCTGCTCCATCCAGTACCAAAGGTTTCTGTGCTAATCATAACAAGTAGAACAGGCGAGAAGTCCTATGCTTATAGGCATTAAGGTAGAAGAACTAAAAATTCAACTGAAGACAATAATGGCATTAGCACTAAACCACTCCAAGTCACAACTATCACATATACCGCAAAAATGATGATAAGATGGGTAGGAAAAGCTCTATGCAAAGTTTGTTAAATAGGAAACTTTTTGCTAGCAGAAGTCATGTAAGTAGTTTAGCTAGATCACAATGGGGCCTAATCTCGTCTCACACAAATGAGAACAGGGAACTTGAACTTAGAAAAAAAGTACATGGCTATCTCTAATAAGGGTCTAAAACCTTATTGAGAGGAAGAGCCATTATTTCCCTTGATAGTATAAGATAATTAAACAGGCTTCCTATTAGTAAGGAAGTCTCTAACAGAAATGGGGTGGGAGGACTGCAAAGGAGAGGAAGCAAGTATAGTCTCTGCCTGTGGGTTTCTTTTCGTACTGAAAATGCATTCAGTTTTATCCTTCTTCCTTGATTTCCTTCTTCTTTCATGATTTCATTCAGCAAGCATGTACTGAATGCCTACGAGGTGCCACACAATGTTCCTAGATACGGGAATATCACCAAGCAGAGGGCAGACAGCATCCTCTCCCCATGGTGCAAATATTCTCATGGAGTTGTTAAACAACCATGATGTGTTAAAGCAGAAAAGCAAGGAGCTTCTGGAAAATAAAGTGGCCTTGTCAAATGAGGAGGGGGTCCTTGAGAAAGTTAAATGACTTCCAAGAGAAGACTGCAGGATGAAGAGGTTTAGTGAAGTGGAAAGGAGGAGAGTACAGGGCTAAGTAAGAAGGATCGGACAGAGGAAACTATCCACATGCAAGATTCGAGAAAAGAAAGGATATGTTATCTTCAAAGAACTGAGGAACATGTCTGGTAGGAGAGATGGCAGAGGCAGATTCAAGGAGGGTCTTGTAAACCAAAGTATGGGTTTGCATTTTAAGGGGAATGGGAAAAGCAACACAAGAACGGAGCAAGTAAGCGTGGCTTCTATCAGCAAAAGGAAGGCTTGAGGGCAGTAAATGGATTCTAGGCTATTCAAGTAGTAGAACCAATGAGATATGGTTGGCCATGGGTATGAAAGGCAGAGAAGAGTCAAGAGCAATTCCCAAGTGTGGTAGCAAGTTTCCTGAACCAGGGAACCAGGAGGAGTAAGAGATGTGCCAAAGGAGGAAACTTCATGGTGTTAGTAACTGGCTGAGAGAGTCTATCAGGTAATATTTCAAAATCTTTTGGAATATAAAAATTGTCTTCCAACAAAGGTTTACAATATATTCAAGCTGGTAGAACTCCTCCAAATCATTGACCCCAGTTCCATATTTATAAATGAGGAAACTGAAGTACAGAGAAGAGAAGTGATTCAGCAAGGTCACAAAGAGAGTAAAACTGGATGTACAATCACCACCACGGACCACGTCTAATGGAGCCAAGACCAAATTCCTCATCCCTTTCTATTACCGCAATATAGCATCATATCTATCCAACTTTGCAAGAAGTAGAGCATCCTGGGTTGTCCAGTAAGGATTTGAAGAAAAAATTCAAGCTTTGAGTGGCAATAGTGAAGAATTCTACAGGGAAAATATTAAGTGATGCAAGAAACATCAAAAGAAGATAAGAGGAATACACAGAGTCATTATACAACCAATCATTTCAAGGGGTTGCATATGACTAGGAACCAATGGTACTGAAGGACAAAATGGAAGCTGCTTTGAGGGAATTGGCAAAACACAGGGCTCCAGGAATTGATGGAATACCAATAGAGATGTTGCAACAAACAGATGCAGCAATGGAAGTGTTAACTTGTTTATACCAAGAGATTTGGAAAATAGGCACCTGGCCAACTAACTGGAAGAGATCCATATGTGTGCCTATTCCCAAGAAAGAAGATCCAACCAAATGTGGAAACTATTGAACAATATCATTAATACTACACACAAGCAAAATTTTACTAAAGATCATTCAAAAGTGACTGCAGTAGCACATAGACAGGGAATTGCCAGAAAATCAAGCCACATTCACAACAGGCTGTGATAACAGGGACTTGATTGCTGATGTCAAATGGATATCAGCTGAAAGCAGAGAATACCAAAAAGATGTCTATCTATGTTTTATTGACTCTGCAAAGGTATTTGACCATATGGATCACAGTAAATTATGGATAACACTGCAAATAATGGGAATACCAGAGCACTTAATTGTCTCATGAGGAATCTGTACATGGACCAGGTGGCGGTCATTCAAAGAGAACAAGGAAACACTGCATGGTTTAAAGTCAAGAAAGATGTGCATCAGGGCTGTATCCTTTCACCATATCTCTTCAATCTCTATAGTGAGCAAATAATCAGAGAAACTGGCCTTTATGGAGAAGAACATGAAATCAGGATGAAGAAAGACTCATTAACAATCTGCATTTTGAAGATGGCACAACTCTGCTTGCTGAAAGTGAAGAGGATTTGAAACATTTACTGATGAAGATCAGAGAATACAACCTTCAGTGTAGATTGTGCCTCCACATCAACGAATCAGAAATCCTTACAACTGGGTCAGTAATAGAGAAAAGATTGAGATTGTCCAAGATTTTGCTTTACTTGGCTCTACAATCAATCCCCACAGAAGCAGCAGTCAAAAAATCAAAAGATGCACTGCACTGGAAAAAGCTGTTGCAAAAGACCTCTTTAAAGTGCTGAAGAGGGAAGATGTCACACTGAAGATGAAGGTACACCTGACTCATGCCATGGTATTTTCAGTCGTATCATATGGTTCTGAAAGCTGTATGTTGAATAAGGGAGAAAGGAGAAAAATTGATACTTTTGAATTATGGTACTGGAGATGAAAATTGAGTATACTATGGACTGCCAAAAAAGAACCAACAAATCTGTCCTGAAAGAGGTACAACCAGAGTGTTCCTTGGAAGCTAGGATGACTAGACGGTGTCTGGTATATTTTAGACATGTCAGGAGGGACCAATCCCTGAAGAAGCACATCATGTTTGGGAGAGTATCAGGTCAATGAACAAAAGGGAGACTTCCAACTAGATGGATTGACAGTGTCTGCAACAATAGCCTTAAACAAAAAGGATGGTGTGCCTGGCATAGAATCAGGGAGTATTTTCTTCTGTCATACATAGGGTTGCTATGAGGAGGGCCTGACTCAATGGCAGGTAACAACAATGAAACTTATGTTTAAAAAACAATTTCTATAGTTATAATTTATATTCTTAGGGGGGTGTGGAACTGTACTGAAAGTATAGTAGTCCGCAGCTGTACCACTCACTGCAGTGTCCAAACCCATCAGATCTTTGAAGCTAAGCAGGGTCGAGCCAGTTAGTATTTGGATGGGAGACTGCCTGGGAACACCAGGTGCTATAGGCTTAGTAGAAGAGCTGGGCAACAGACTCCCATAAAACAGCCATTAAAAACCCTATGAACAGCAGAGAAGCATTCACAACAGTGTTTCGCATGTTGTACACAGGGTCACTATGAGTCAGACACTGACTCAATGACACCTAACAACAACAAACAACTGCAATAACCATACAAATCTCAAATGCTGCAAAAGCAAACTGTTTTAATAGTGTACTTTCCCTTCATTTACTCTGAGTCAATTTCCAACATAGTGCTAAATCAATTGTTAAGAGCTTCCTCAGTGGTTTCTGGAAGAAGCTTTTCTGAAGTGTTGATTCCATTCCACCATTCACAGTTCTCAAAAGAAGTATTTTTCTAGAAGCCATATAATCCAGGAATACTTATTTTCTTTTATTTCCAGTACTGTGGGGGGGTGGGTTTGAACCTAGACTCTCACACATGCTAGTCAAGTGCTCTACCATTGAGCTGTCCTCCTAGTCCCCTTTTATTTTTTGAGACATAGTCTCCCTTAGATGGACAGGCTGCCTCTGGCCTCAGACTTAGGGTCCTTCTGCCTCAGCCCTTCAAGTCACTAGGATTACAGGGACACATCACAGTGACTGGCTTTAGTAGAGGAATATTTCTGAACAACCAAGCATTTTCTGTGGACATAAAACTGAAACAAATCTACACCCTTGGCCATGTAATCAATATATTCTAGAAGCAAAGTGAGATGGTTTCCCCACTACTGGAACCTTCTTAATTGTGATAAAATCTGAACATTTCCATCAATCAAAATTTCTATATGGGTTGATTGTATAGACCAATCTTTATTTGTGATGGCTTGAACTCTGTCTATAGAAACTTTAAACTTTGTGATGTTATCGAATGCAAACATATCTATAGGCAGTAATACATAAAACTTTTTCTGTAAATCATTGGTATTCAGTGAAAACCCCCCACTCCATTTGCAAGATCTTCCATCCTCAATGAGGTCATTAGTTTACTCATAAGTTCACTCTTTTAGAAAGTTAACACTTAATTCAAAGTCAAATGCAACCAGTTAATTTTTAATCTATATCCAAGGTAAGTCAAGAGGAACTAAATAATATGGCATGCAAATATTGGATGCTGTCAGTATGGTTTGTGATGCCCCACTTTCATGCTATAATTTTACCATTACTAAATATTACTGCTCAGAATTGCATATGTAATTGCTTCTCACTTCATGCAACAACTAATGGGTTTTATTCTCACAACATCCCACCTGTGATGGTGGTAAATGTGATATGCTTGAAGAAAATCATTTAAAAGTACCAGAATGGCAGGTCACTCATTACCATGGGGATGAAAATTGCGTGCTTGAGTTTAAAAAGTAACACAGGAAAACTGAGGTGACTAAAACAACTCAGAAGAGCCAGGAAGATGGAAGCATGAACTCTAAAAGATACTTAACGTGCAGTGCAATCTTCCTGACCTTTGAAAAGTGGAAGGCACGGCATCAGTGTGAGGCAGAAGGACATCTATATTCAAACATGAGTAGAATGTGGAATTGCAACCCACCTACCCCATATCTGTTTCCCATAGACTGAACAATGGCACTTTAGGGAAGAAGCAAAAACAGTGTGATGAGTCAGGTAAAGCTAGACATGAAAACCACCCAATTGATAGCTAGGTTCATGTTCCTAAATTTAGGCACCTCCCTGACTCCAGCATTACAAAGGAGCAGTGCCAGACAGCGGCTGAGCACACATCTGAAACCCTCCAAATTAGAGGTTGTAGATTTGGGCTGTGTACAGGGAGGTGTAGCCACTAATTAACTTCACAATACGCTCTCAAGTGAGCATGCGTGCTTCGCCAATGCCAGAATTCCCCTTCTTCTCCTTTTCCAAGTCACTGATTCCAGACTATGGAAGGATAGAAGAAATCAGGATTTTCTGGATCAAATGAAAGAAAGGGGAGTTTTTAAAGAAAGGATATTAAAGGGAAAATCTGAAACTTGTGTTTGTACAGCCGTCTCGAATATCTATATTTAGGAAAATACTTAATTTTGCAGCAGTATTATATGGAATGGGCAGCTCTGTTTCTACTTAGTTGAAAACAACCTCAAACAAGTGGCTGAACAGATCTAGGCTTAAAATTCATATGTATAAAACTATGAGTCAAATGAAATGAACCTATGAGAAATATGAGAAAATATTCCTGAAAAACAATGGCACAGCTGGGTGCGGTGGTGCATGCCTGTAATCCCAGCGGCTTGGGAGGTGGAGGGGGGAGTATGGCAAATTCGAGACTAGAGGCAGTCTGCGTAACTTAGTGAGACACTGTCTCAAAATGTAAAAAAAAAAAAAAAAAAAGAAAAAAGAAAAAAAAAAAGCAATGACAGACATGAACTTGCCTATGAACAGCTCAGCAAAGATAATGCCAGTATGAGGCTGAAACCAGTGGGCTTTGGAGGAATGGGTGGAAACTACTGCAGCTTGAGCATTCGTTCATGGACAATTTTCTGTCTTTACCTTACAACATATAATGGTGCACGTCCATTGTCAAGACAAAATTATTTAGACTCAAGTTTGTTTTTCTGGGTAAAAAAATCTATCAGATGCTTTAGAAGTCTATCTAGTACCATCTTAAATTCCTTTAACCAATATGTGCTAATGCCTCATTGTCATTCAGAACAATATCTAACTTCTTGCTAGATATCAAAATATCAAAATATCTTGTTAGATATCAAAATATCAGAAAGATATTCTGAAAATAGTTGACATATCCTGAAGGCTGACCCTCAAGTCATTTGCTTTGAAGTTTCAGTGAGTGAGCAGTCTTTTTGCCTTTATTTTTCAACCCAGGTACCATATATAATTTAGTTATCTTTTTCAGAATTTTTGCAAGTAATGATTCTGGGGCTAAATTTTAATATTCTCTGTGCTTTCAGTAGTCTACCAGAAACCTCTATTTCTAATGCCGATTGGCCAAGGGCAGAATCCAAAATGGTACAAGAGAGTTTGCTTTCTGCTAAGTAGAGATTTTACCAAATTACAGAGAAAGAGCTGAAAAGAATTTTAAAACTTGAACCTCTAGAAAAATGAAACTAAAAACTGGATATGGTGGTACATGCCTGCAATCTCAGCATTCAAGAGGCAGAGGCAGGAAGATCATGAGTTCAAGGTCAGCCTAGGCTATATAATCAGTTCCAGAACAGCCTGGGCTACAGTGAGACCTTGTCTCAAAACAAAACAAAACAAAACAAAACAAAGAAAAGAAAAACAGAGTTGGAACAAACGTTAGAGAAACTACATAGCTCTCCAGCAGACATGTCTGCCAAGTTAAAAAGCAACTAGACTGGTTCCAAATGAGTAGGTGATCACATGCTTCCAGGACTGAACGTGCTAAGCCCCAAATAACACCTCTGAGAATCCAACAGTGAGTGCAAAATGCATGCCATAAAAGTGACAAGGGACGCCACATTCCAGTTTTTTCAATAAACAAAGGATTATTTTTACATCATTTAAACTGTGCATGAAACAAACTGGATTCTCCTCCTCACTTCTCTTAACTGCCAGAAGTTTCCTTATACTTTCAGTACTTAGAATATGTGTACGTTCTTATATATGTATGTGCACGTGTAGGTGCGTATGTATGGTTAGGATGGTAAACTTTTTTTGTGGGACTCTGATAACTTGAGATATCGCCCATGTTTACTTTTATAACATTTCAAGAAAAAAATAGTGGTATACACAACAAGAAAATGGTTCTCTCAAGACATCATTTCAGGAGGTTTTAGTTTTTCCCTTTACATTTCTGGTTTTCCCAAATCTTCTATAATAATTTTGTATTCCTGACATAATTTTTTTTTTTATTTTAAGTAAAGATTTCTGGGGAAATACAGGAGGCAGTATCTCCGCCAGCACAGGATGGGAAGGACTGGGCTTCCTAGAATGCTACACAGCTAGAGGCAGAGATATTATTTAGAACCTGGCCCCACCACAGAACTATGCCTTTGCAGATACTGGGGTTGGGTCAAGAAACATCCCAGAGCAGGATGTGTAATCCCAGCGACTCAGGAGACTGAGGCAGGAGGATGGCAAGCCAGAGGCAGCCTGCATAACTTAGCAGGAGTCTGTCTCAAGATAAAAGATAACAAGAAAGACCACAGAGCAGTGGAGGGTGACCTGGCTAAGAATGAGCCACAAGGATTCAGGCAATTACACCTTATTCCCTGGCATCAGCAACTGCCAGCAGACAAGCTCCAGGAGCACGGGGAAGCCAAGCTGAGACTCACAACCTTTCCTCCCTCCTCCCCAGCCTTCTTCCTCCAGACAAGTTTTAAATTGCAGAGAATTTAATCTGCATGGTAGAGGAGCGCATTTGATGGCCATCCACAGGCCACTCAAAACACTATCGCAAGGATTCTTTTACATCAGAGGATTGTAGGATGCATAATTACTCATTTTAAATAGTTCATCTTTTCATTAAGTCAGACCTAAACAGACCCGTAATTTTTGACAATTTGTGGCACCCTGGACTACCGTGAACTAGGAAATAATTTGTTGTTGTTGTTGTTAGGTGCTGTCAGTGTCAGACTCATAGCAACCCTACATACAACAGACCAAACACTGTAGTCAATGCTTCTCTGCTAGTCATATGGTTTTCAAGGGCTGATTATTTCTGGGGAGTGGGTTGCTGGGCCCTTCTCCCAAGCCTAAGCACCTGTTGTTCCCCTGCGGTCTCCCATCCAAGTACTACCCAGGCCCAGCCCTGCTTAGCTTCTGAGATCTGACAGGATTGGACACCACAGTAATATGGCTGCAGGCAGAAAATAATTTAGGCAACTCAATTTCCTTAGAATTACTCAATTTCCTTCCAAATACTCCATTTTTTGAAATAAAATTGATGAAGTTTTAGGAGACTGCGTTAGGGGAATGATAACAAGTACTTCAACCGATGCTTCCTTATAATCTATTATTAATTCACCAGCCAGACTTGTCTTTGGTCACAGCAGGGAACAACCCTGATCAAAACACTCTAAATCCTTCCAGAGCTTAGGAGGACCTACTCCTCATGCCCCTCAGGCCTCTGACTTAATCTATTCTTCTCCTCACGCACCTTGCTGCAGCTGCCCTTCCATGCCCTGCCTGAGAGCCTTTTGCAAAACACTTCCCTGAGATATTTCGTGGGTCACTCTTTCACTCTCCTCAAATCTGCTCAGCAGAGCCTTGCATCTCAGTAAGGCCTACTATGTACCCTGTATAAAATGTGCCACCATTGCCACCCTACCATGACACTCCTAACCCTCCAACCCCATGCCATCATCTTCCGCACTATTTACGACCTATTGTTTTACTTATGTTATGCTATTGTCCTTACCCCATACTCTACAGTCTGAGTTCAATGAGGGAGTGATTTTTGTCATCTAGTTTCAGAGAGAAGCCTTACCCCAAGGTTGCCTGGCTCGGTAAATTGTTGAGTCAGAACCTGGGGATCCTGACCTCAAACACAACTGTCTTGTGACCAAAATAAAATGCAGCTGCCAGTGAAAATTTGGACTGTCTTAATACACGACAGAGGTCGAATAAATGACACTTGACCCTCTCCCAAACCCCTCCACTACTCTTTTATAGTTTTCTGAATGCATTGCTTGTAAGTTTGCACCTGATCCAAAGAAGCAGTATTATTTCCTTTCTTGAAACAACATGCATAATGTCTACTTACCTAAATGCAAAATGCGTTGCCCCACTTAAAAAATACTATGCAGAATATGCTCAACAAATACTTTGCAATAGATAAAAAACACATAATAAGTGAGACAGTCTTTCACTGCAGTATTTTTTTTTTTAAGAAGGGCATTAACTTTTTATTATGCTTTCATTTTATCCTCCATTTCTCAACTTACTTTTGTGTTTTTGTCTTTGCCTTTGAGCCAGGGTCTTTCTCTGTAGCCCAGAATGTGCTGGAACTTTCCATGTTGCCTCAGCTGGCCTAGAAGTTGCAGTCCTTCTGCTTCTAGATTGCAGGTGTGGTCCACCATACCTGGCTTCCATTTTTAAAATTATTTACACTTTTAAATTTTTTATTGTAATAAAATGTACACATAAAATTTGCCATATTAACCATTTTTGAGGGTGCAGTTTGGTGGCATTAAGTGCAATCACAGTCGTGCAAACATCAATCTCCAGAACAATCTTTTATCCCTCTAAACTAAAACTTTATACCCAGTAAACAATAACTATCCATTCCTCCTTTCCACTTTCCCCAGGCAACCATCCTTCTACTTTCTCTATGAATTTGACTACTATCGATTCCTTTGATAAGTGCAGTTATAAATTATTTGTCCTTTGTGACTATTTTATTTAATTTAGCATAATGTCAAGCTTTATCCATGTGATGGCATGTGTCAGAATTTCCTTCCTTTCCGAAGCTTAATGATACTCTATTAGATGGATGGATGGATATACCTACCACACTGTGTTTATCCATTCATCCTTCAGTGGACAATTGGGTTGCTTCTACCTTTTGGCTATTATGAATGCTGCTATGAACATGGGTGTACAACTACTTCTTTGAGTCACTTCTTTGAATTCCTTGGGGCATTTACCCAGAAGTAGACTGGCTGGCTCATATAGTCATTCTATGCCTTATGTTTTGAGTACCTGCCATACTGTTTTTCATGGGAGCTTCACCTTTTTAGTGCCACCAACAGTGCACAAGGCTTTCGATTTCTTCATATCTCTAGCAGTATATGTTATTTTCCGTTTTTATGATAGCAGTCATACTAACGTCTGGTTTTGATTTGTATTTCCCTAATCATTGGTGGCCTACAGGTGTACCACCATGGCATCCGATCACATGAGATCTTAGAAGCTAAGCAGGGTTGGCCTGGTTAGTACTTGGATGGGATACCGCCTGGGAATACCAGGCGCCATAGGCTTGGGAGAAGGACCCAGCAGCCTACTCCTAAAAATCAATCCACCAATGAAAACCCTATGAACAGCAGAGAAGCACTGACAATAGTGTTTCATCTGTTGTACGTAGGGTCACTATGAGTCAGACACTGACTTGACGGTACCTAACAACAACAACAATGGTTAGTGATGTTGAGCATCTCTTTATGAATTTTTTAGTCTTTTGTATATCTTCTTTGGCCCTTTGCCTTATTCTCATTGGGTTGGTTTTAGGCCCATTTTTAACATTTCCATTTAATACACATGCAGATTTGGGAGGCATTCTGGATTGATGGCTACTTGGAACAAAAACTTGGTTTTGTGTTGGGGTCTCTTAGAAGGTGTAGAAAATTAGAATATGTGATTTGATAGGTTTTGTTGTTGCTGTTGTTAGGTGCCACGGAGTTGGTGTCCAACTCATAGTGACCCTATACACAACAGGCAAAACACTATTGTCAATGCTTCTCTGCTATTCATAGGGTTTTTAACGGCAAATTGATTCTTTAGGAGTGGGTTTCTGGGTATTTCTCCCAAGCCTACAGCTCCTGGTGTTCCCAGGTAGTCTCCCATCCAAATACTAACCAGGCCCAACCCTGCTTAGCTTCCAAGGTCTGATGAGATCTGACACCACAGTGCTACAGCTGCAGGCTTAAGTGGTGAGGCCTGCTTATTCTCTATTACTATCGAGCTAGTAAAATAATCGCTTCAGGAAGCAATATGCCATAGTGGAATAGAGGCATGGAATGTGGTTAAAAGCTCAGATTTTTCCAAAAACCATTTCAATGTGATCACATAAGATGACCAACATCTCTGGAGGGCTGAACCTAGGATGCTAAGATTCCTTCCAGCTCTAACTACCAGACACTAAACATCTATCTACCTACAACGCAACAATAACTACATATTGTTTTAAAAGAATGGGATACAGAAAGAGATTCTTGGGCCAGCAGTCATAAATCATTTTTTACATACCTCTCAGAAACTACATATTACAACTAACCAAATATCACATTTATTGACCAAAGTATTCCCCCATTTATGCATAGGAACACATGAGCCTTGGCGAGGTAGGAGCAGTCAGTGCAGGTCCTACCCTTGCACTTTGGAAAGTGGTTTCCAAGTTCGGGGGATCTGGTTATTTTTAAACATGGGAACCCTGGATCTAAATAAAAGTTAATTACAAAGAGTAAAAAGTAAAATCTGAACAACTCTGGTTAGAGTTTGTGGGGCTTCCCAGGATTCCATGGAGACTGACAATTTCAACCTCAGAATGCACAACACCAAACTTTAGTGAGCAGTGTTTTTCTGACTTCCAAAGTCTGTCTTTTGGGAGTTGTGCCTAGAGGTGGACCTATCAGTCTACTCATGAGCCTTAATCATCTGACCAGAGAACAAAAGTATATAGATCAAGATATGTGAGATGAAATGAGTAATACAATAAGTAACAATAATACATTACTATTACACATTCTTTGAAATATCATTTACTATATGGAAGGCTTTGTGCTAAGTATTTTAATTCCATAATTTCCACAACAAACACATGAGAACATGAGGACAACAATTATTTTCTTTTTTCTTTTTTTTTTTTTTTTCAGTACTAGGGGTTGAATGCTGGGCTGCACTCATGCTAGGCATGTGCTCTACCACTAAGCCACATCTCTAGCCCCTTTCTAAAAAAATTTTTTTTTATTTTGAGACAGAATCTTCCTAAGTTACACAGGTTGCCTCTGGCCTAGAAGCTAAGATCCTCCCATTTCACCTTCCTGAGTTGCTGGCATTAAAGGTGCACACCACTGCACCCAGCTTATTTCCCATCTTTTAAGATGAGGTTCTTGGGCTGGGGATGTAGTTCAATAGTAGAGCACTTGCCTAGCATGCAAGAGGTCCTTGGTTTGATCCCAAGAATTTAAAAAACAGAAGTGAGGCTTTGTTGTTGTTGGGTGCCATCGAGTTATATCCAACTCATAGTGACCCTCATAGGGTTTTCAATGGTTGATTGTTTCAGGATTGGCTTAGGAGTGGATTACCACATCCTTCTCCCATTTTTGCAGTGCTGGGAATCGAACCTGGGACCTCAGAGAGGGCAGAGCAGCCCTCTACCAACTGAGCTAAATCTCAGCCCAGAGAGGCTTGTTGTTTGTTGTTAGGTGCCGTCGAGACGGTGTCCGACTCATAGCGACCCTCATAGGGTTTTCAATGGCTGAGTGCTTCGGGATTGCCTTGGGAGTGGACTGCCAGGTCCTTCTCCCATTTTTGCAGTGCTGGGAATTGAACTCAGGGCCTCAGAGACTGCAGTGCAGCGCTCTACCCACTGAGCTAAATCCCAGCCAGTGAGGCTTAGGGAAGTTAAATAACTCACCTAAGGTCATCCAGCTATAAATGGTAGAGGTGGGCTTAGAAGTCAGGCCAGCTCACAGGAGATCCTCAACTCTGAATATCATTATCAACTCTAGCTGTCTTTGTAGGATACAGCTAGACTAACTCCATAGTGACACAACCTCTGCATCTCTTCGGTACCCCATTTCCCAAAAGATGGACCCTATGAGTGCCACTATATGAAAGAGTAAAGATGAACAAATCCATAGTATCTGAGGGGAGCCCCTTTGGGTGAAAAAGGTGAGAAGGAAGGATAGCCCCCACATCCATAAAGATCCTCATATTTAGAATGGTGGCATTGTGTAGGCTATCACAGAGAAGCCCCAGTGACACTGAAATACATCTGTAAGCAGGTGTCCCATTACCAGCACCATCTCCTGGTAGACACAGTGGATCTCTATGTTTTCTTAAAATCCTTAAAAGATTTTGCAAAAGGTAAAATGAACATACAATATTTTATGCATGATACATACCTTAGCTTTAAAGCATAAGGCTTTAAAATGTGCCATGATATTTATAGCCTTATTTGATGCTTCTTCATTTTTCACATATCAGAGGCTTAAAGAAGTGGAAGTGGCAAGGGCTGTCCAAACCACAGAGGCTCTGAGTTTCTGTAACTTAGAGGGAGGTGACACTAAGCAAGTTAGACACTGCTAGGAAGTGTCTAACTAGTGAGACACTGCAAGGAAGACATTGCTAGCTAAACACTGCTAGGAAGACATTGTGGTGCGCAGGTGGCATCCTTATAGGTCCCAAATTCTGCTCTTTATTTTCTCTGTTCACAATGGGCAATGGATTTTCTCTGTCTTTTATTTTGTGTTCTGCTCAGTCCATTAAGTTTAATATAGAGACAAAATTGATAAAAACTTGGTCATTCTGCTCCTTAGATATCACCAAATTCAGAATCCAAATATACTTGAAAGGTTCTTCTTAAATCATCCCTGGCCTTCCATAACCAAATTATCAGGGCTATGTCCATGAGACTAGACCCTAACAAAGACCCTAACAAACTTCACAAATGAAATTCTCTCTAATCATGTGAACACCCACTATCTGCAAAACATTCTCGTGATTCAAATATAGAAACACTTAGTTGTGCTTCAATCAAAAGGAGATTTTATGTTAAATTTTTTAAAAAATCACAACAGTTCTAAGACTGTACAGGAGATTTCAGACTGATGATAAGAATAACTAATTTAAATTTTAAAACAATGACATTTAGTATTTGACTTGGACTTTATATTTATTTTGCCATTAGGGTTGACAGAGTCAGCAAAACAAACCACTGACTCTGAAATAAAAATCAATGTTTTATAAACCGTACTGGAAACCCTGTAGGTATTTTCTTTGCTATATAGATAAGAATGCAGCCATTGGTTCTTCTTGTTTGGTAAGTTTTAATCCTGGCCTCAGATAAGTTTATGACACATTTTCTTTGGGAGAAGAGTCTGATGGAGCTAATTATGAAAGAAGCCATCCAGGGTTGATTTTGGATGCAATCCAAAGAAATCAGAGGGACTGAGTTAATTAATTCCAGACAGACCCAAGTAATTATTCTTTAGGGTCTGATACAACTCCCAAAATAACAATCACCTTCCCTCAAATTTATGAACCATCTTCAGATTCCTTAAGACTGTGGCACTAATTAACCTAAAATGAATGTATGCATAGAAATGTAAAATCAATCCAACATGCAAATCCTGTTAGAAAAAAATTAAGGTAAAATGGTAGATTAGAGGCAGCCTCTATGTGACATGGTAAACCAAAGGGGCAGAATAGGAGGGAGTAGAATTTATTCCAAAAAGAGAAGGTCTGGAAAAGCACAGAAACCACAGAGGGGATTGTGGGATGGTCCCAGGGTACAGAATGAAGTTAAGCAGCAAGAGCAAGTGAGCAGGACACATCTCCAGCTGCAGCACTCCATGAGGGAGTGGAAATGGATTCTTCACATAAAGAGTGGTTTGTCCTCTTCTCTGAGAATGGTACTAAGAATTTAGATATCAAGAGAAAGCCACTCACTAAGAAGATCCTCAAATAAAGTGGGAAGAGATACCCATCCCTACAGATGCACAAATCAGAAACATAAGAAATATTAAAAAGCAAAGCAACATGTCTCCTCCAAAAGACCATAATTCCTTAACTACTGAAGCCAAACATACTGACAGCCAAAGAATTCAAAAGACTACATGTAAAAATGATTGATGATGTCAAAGAGAACACAAAAGAGCAAATGAATGAAGTAAGGAAATCAATACAGTGCCTAGGACAGAAAGTCACCAATATCCGAAGACAAAATCAGCAAAATAGATGGGAAATTCAGCAATGAAATGAGATTTTAAAAGAAAAACCAGAAATGTTGGAAGTGAAGAACTCAATAAATCAAATAAAAAACACAGTGGAAAGTATCACTGTGTAGAAGACTAGGTCAAGTAGAAGACAGAATATCAAGGATGGAAGGCAAGGTTGAGGAAATACTACATTCAGATATCAACAAAGAAAAGTAAGTAAAAGAAGATAGCCACAATTTCCAAAAATTCTAGGACATGATCAAGAGACCAAACCTAAGAATCCTGGCAGTAGAAGGAGCTGAGATAAAAACTAAAGGTATAGAAAACTTATTCAATAAAATTATCACAGAAAGCTTCCCAAATCTGAGTTAAGAAATGGAGTTCCAACCATAAGAAGCATTTAAAGCACCAAATAGACATGACCAGAAAAGAATGTCCCCATGACACATTATTATTAAAATGCCAAGACTACAGAACAAAGAAACAATATTAAAAACTTCAAGAGAAAAAATATCAACTCACTTACAAAGGCAAACCCATCAAAATAACAGTGGACCTCTCATCACAAATCCTTAAACCTAGTAAAGCAAAAAATGATATATCTCAAGCCATGAAAGTAAATAACTGCCAATCAAGGTTATTATATCCATCAAAGTTATCATTTAAAATTGATAGATAAATAAAGACTTTCCAAGATAAGCACACACTAAAGCAATACATAATGACCAAGCCAGCACTGCAGAAGATAATTAAAGGAATCTTACACACACAAAAGGAAGAAAGACAGTCTCTACCATGAGAATACAGAATTGTATAAACTTCATGATGAACAGATGAACTAAAGAGATCTAGGAAAGAATCAGTCATGTCTAACTCAAAAAACCAGCAAACCCCGAATATGAATAAGTGAGAAAGAAAGGAATCAGTAGTATATGAACTAACCAGGAAAATACTGAACACAATTATAAGAACCAGAAAACCTCTCTCAATAACAACTCTACATATAAATGGTCTTAACTCTCCAATTAAAATACATAGCTTAGTAAACTGGGATGGGAGAAGGACCCGGCAACCCACTCCCCAAAATCAATCTGCCATTGAAAACCCTATGAACAGCAGAGTAACACTGACAATAGTGTTTCACCTGTTGTACATAGGGTCGCTATGAGTCGATACCTACTCGACGGCACCTAACAACATTAAAAAACAGAGCAGGCTTACACATATAAATGATGCATCTCAAACTCTTAGAAAAAGAACAAATCTGCAGTAGAAAGAAAGAAATAACAAAGATCAGAGCAGAAATTAATTAAATGGAAACTAAAAAACTAAAATGAAATTGACAAAACAAAGAACTGGTCCTTTGAAAAGATAAACAAGACCAAGAGACTCTTAGCTGAACCCAAAGGAAAAAGAGAGAAGACTCAAATTAAGAGAATTAGAGATGAAAGGGGGAATATTATAACAAATTCCAATGAAATCCAGAGAAACATTAGGAAATACTTTGAAAAACTATATTACAAAAAAACTGGAAAACTTAGATGAGATGGATAAATTCCTATACACATATGACCTTCCAAAATTAACTAGAGAATATAAACGACTTAAACATACATATAACAAGCAAGGTGATTGAAGCACTAATAAAGAATCTCCCAACAAAGAAAATCCCAGGACTAGATGGATTCACTGCTGAATTCTACAAGACCCTTAAAGAATTAATACCAATGCTTCTCAAGATATTCCATAAAATACAAATGGAAGAAACACTAACACACTCATTCTATGAAGCTAGTATTACTGAAAATCAGATAAAGATAAATCAAAAAAGGAAAACAACAGACCTCTTTCCCTAATGAAACTAGATGCAAAAATCCTCAATAAAATACTTGAAAATCATCTACAACAACACATTAAAAAGATCATACACTATTATCAAGTTGGTTTCATTCTAGAATGCAAGGCTGATTCAACATACATAAGACAATAAATGTATAGCATATCTATAGACTCAGAAATGGAAATCACAGGATCATATCAGTAGATGCAGAAAAGGCCTTCCACAAAGTTCATCATCCCGTTATGATAAAAACCTTGAGGAAATTAGGAATCGAAGGAACATGCCTCAATATAATAAAGGCAATATATGAAAAATCTACAGTCAATATCATAGTAAATAGGAAAGACTGAAAATGTTTCCCTTAAAATCAAGAACAAAAGTGTCCACTCTTTCCACTGCTATTCAACATAGTAATTGGACTAAATTATTAGCCATAGCAATAAGGCAAGAGAAAGAAATAAAGGGATCCAAACAGGAGAGGAAGAAGTCAAATTATCTCTATTTGCAGAAAATATGATCCTATAATTTAAATACCCTAAAGATTCCACCAGAAAATTCTTGGAGCTGATAAACACTTTCAGCAAAGTAGCAAGATACAAAATCAACATAAGAAAATCAGTAGCTTTTCTTATACTAATAACAATCAGGCAGAGAAAGAAATCAAAAGAAGAAACCCATTCACAACCAGAACATATAAAATACTTGGGAATAAATCTAACCAAGGAGGTGAAGGTGCTCTACACTGAAAACTTTAAAACACTAAAGAAAGAAATTAAAGATGACACCAGAAGGTGGAAAGGTCTCCCATGCTCATGAATTAGAAGAATTAATAGTATGAAAATGGCTATTTTATTGAAAGCATTCTACAGATGTAATGCAATCCCCACCAAAATTCCAATGCCATTTTTCAGAAATAGAAAAAAACAATCCTAAAATTCATACAGAAGCAAAAAAGACATCAAGTTGCTAGAGCAGTCCTGAGCAGAAAGAACAATGCAAGGGGCATTGCAATTCTTAATTTCAAATAATACTACAGAACTATAGTAACAAAAATGGCATGATACTAGCACAAAAACAGACATGTAGACAAACAGAACAGAATAGAGGATCCATAAAGAAACCTATGCAGCTACAGCACCTGATATTTAAAAAGGTGCCAAAAATAATTTGGTGAAAAGACAGCCTCTTCAACAAATAAAGCTGGGACAACTGGATAGCTTCATGTAGAAGACTGAAACTAGATCCCCCTCTCATCTTATATAAAAATTATTTCAAAATGGACCAAAGACCTTAATGTAGGACCTGAAACTTTGAAACTGCTAGAGGAAAACACTTCAAGACATAGGCATAGGTAAGGACTTTTCGAATAGGACCTCAATTGTAAAGGAAACAATGTTGTTGTTGTTGTTGTTGTTGTTGTTGTTGTTAGGTGCCATCGAGTCGGCATCTGACTCATAGCGACCCTCATAGGGTTTTCAATGGCTGAGTGCTTCAGGATTGCCTTGGGAGTGGATTGCCAGGCCCTTCTCCAAAGGAAGCAATAGCTAGTACTAACAAATGGGATTGTATGAAATTAAAAGACATAATTATCAGAGTGAAGAGACAGCCCACAGAATCAGAGAAAATCTATGCCAGCTTTACATCAGACAAGGGATTAATATGTAGAATATATAAAGAGCTCAAAAAATTAAACAACAAAAAAGCAAAGTACCCAATCAAAAATTGCACAAATGAACTAAACAGAGTTCTTAAAAGAAATACAAATGGCCAGTAATTATATGAAAAAATATTCAACATTCTCAGCCATCAGGGAAATACAAATCAAAAGAACATTGAGATACTATCTCACCCCAGTCAGAATGGACAAAATTAACAAAATGAACAACAAATGCTGGTGAGGATGCAGGGAGAAAGGAACCCTACCACACTGCTGGTGGGAACGCAGGTTGGTGCAGCCATGATAGAAATCACTATGGAGGCTCCTCACAAAACTAAAAGTAGAACTACCATATGACCCCACTATAGCGCTTCTGGGTATATACCCACAGAAATATAAGTCAACATACCATAGAGATACAGCTCATCCATGTTTACAGAGGTGCTATTATTCACAATAGCAAAGATGTGAAATCAAGCTAGGTGTCCATCAACAGATGAGTGAATAAGGAAACTGTGGTTTTATTCACCCATAAAGAAGGACAATATCATGGCTTTTGCTGGAAAATGGATGGAACTGGAGATCACCATTTTAACCAAAATAACCCAGACCCAGGAAGATAAACATCACATTTTCTCTCATACGTGGGTGTTAGATTTCAATATATATGCATTATTAAAACATATAACAATTGTTTATATAGCATATAAAATTATTTATATATCATTTACATTGTATTAGTATTATAAGTAAGCTAGAGATATTTCTTCCATGTGTTTGTCAGCTCATACTGTGGGGGCTTGTGTGTTGTTGTGATGCTGAAAGCTATGCCACTAGTATTACAGATACCAGCAGGGCCACCCATGTTGAAAGGCTTCAGCTGAACTTCCAGATTAACACAGACTAGGGAGAAGGATCCAGCAGCCCACCCTCAAATTAGCCATCCTATGAATAGCAGGGCAGCATTGTCAAATATAGTGCCAGAAAATGAGCCTCAGAGGTAGGGAGGCATTCAAGAAACTACTGGGGAAGAGTTGCCTCCTCAAAGTAGAGTCAACTGTAAGGATAAGAATGGAGTAAAGCCCCTAGGACCTCCATTTGCTGATGTGACGTGACTCAAAATGAGTAAAAACATAGTGGCTGCAATCATTACTTCAAACATAAAAAAGATCATGCGTTTTACACAGTGTTGGTTAGTGTTGCATTCTGTTATACATAGAGTGGCTATGCATTGGATCAGACTGAATGGGACCTGACAACAACAACAATTAAAACATATAGCTCATGAAAGCAGAAGGGGCCTATATGTAGAGAACAATAACAGACTAAAGAAAATGGGAAGGGGACAAGAATAAAAGATAATGGGAGAAAAAAAAAGAAATATCACCTATGTTGCCTTTACATCAATGTCAGAATGTACATAAATAGATATACTCACAAAAAAAGGTATGCAAGTAGAAGGGGGACCATTGGTGGAGAGGAGGGGAAGGTAGAGGGGAGTTATGAGAGGTTAAGGGGGGAGGTAGCCATGAGCAATGTATAAAGAAATGAACATAATGAGACCCATTAGGTTGTACATTAAAAATTACCAATGCAATAAGATTACTAGGGGAAAAAAAGTAAAAAGGCTTCTAAACTCTTATTTCAAAATATTTTTAATAGTCAAATGTGTTGACATATGTTGCATTCTTTTTTTAAAATAAACATTCAGGATCTGATATGTGGTTAACATTTATAGCACAGCTTAATTTGGACTAACTAGATCTCAAGTGCCTGCAGCTGTAGCCCTATGGCATCTGATCCCACCAGATCTCGGAAGCTAAGCAGGGTCGGGCCTGGTTAGTACTTGGATGGGAGACTGCCTGGGAACACCAGGTGCTGTAGGCTTCGGAGGACCCGTAAACCCACTCCCAAAAATCAATCCGCCATTGAAAATCCTATGAATAGCAGAGAAGCACTGACAATAGTGTTTCTCCTGTTGTACGTAGGGTCGTTATGAGTCAGATATCTACTCGATGGCACCTAACAACAACATATCTTAAGTGCTCAATACACACATGGGCCTGGGGGCCACCACATGAAACAATGGAGGTTTAAGTGTCCAGTGACAATTTCTGGATTAGATTTAAATAAACACACATATACACATTTTTTTAAAAAAATAAAGCAAAGAAATATCTAAAACACAATGAAACAGAAAGGTTGGAAGTAAGATTGTACACAAAGACAACCCATAGCAAAATAATCCCCAGAAAACCTTATATAGCCTTACCAAAAAAAAAAAAAAAACTAAAAAAACTAAACTAAAAAACTAAAAAAACTAAACTAAACTAAAAAAACTAAAAAAAATTAAAACTAAAAAAAAAAAAAAACTAAAAAAAAACTACTTGGCCCCCTAATTCTTGTTGCTCTAGTCTGAAACTCTACCAAGAAATCTTCTAGCATCTGATTTCTCAGGGAAACTCTCCCCCAGGAAGACTCAAACACACAGACTAACTGATATGAATGTGGTACTCACCGTGTTCACGTGACAACATATTCACTAGTAAAAAAATCCGTTGCATGGTAGGCATGGCACAGGACACTTTTACATGTGTTACACTGTTTAACTCACATGTCTAGGCACTGGATCACATTGAAGACAAAAAATAAATGGCTGACAATTGAAAGACTTTTCTGGAATCCCTGAAATGTAGGTGGCAGGGTTAGGTATGGAATATAAGTTGGACTCCATAGCTTTATAAGAATTGTCCATATCCAAGAATAATCTGGAATAAAATAGGTGTCTGTAGACTCCCTATACAAAATTTCGTATATATAAGCATTACTCTAAGGAAAAGGCCCAGAAATTTTAGCAGCCTCTTCCTTCCTCCCTCCCTCCTTCCCTCCTTTCCTTCCTTCTTTCTCTTTCTCACTCTCACTCTCTCTCCACCCCCACTTTTTTTTAAAGGCAGGTCTCGCTACGTAGCCCAGGCTGGCCTTGAACCCACCACCCTCCTGCCTCAGTCTAGCAAGTGCTAGGATAACAGGCCTGTGCTGCCATGTCCTGCTGCAGAGTTTCAGTTTTCTTAGAAACTTTTAGTACTACTAATTACTTTGAAGATGACATTACCTAATGGTCATACACATAATAAGCTTTGTTGTTGTTGTTGTTAGGTGCCATCGAGTCGGTATCCGACTCATAGCGACCCTCAAAGGGTTTTCAATGGCTGACTGTTTCGGGATTGCCTTGGGAGTGGATTGCCAGGCCCTTCTCCCATTTTTGCGGTGCTGGGAATTGAACTCGGGACCTCAGAGACTGCAGCGCAGTGCTCTACCAACTGAGCTAAATCCCAGCCCGCCTAATAAGCTTTAGTCATGGGGAAATACCTTAATACTATTTTAAATGTATTAAAGTAACTATAGGGCTAATTACTTGCCAGTGAAAGAGACTTCATGCTCAAATTCCATTACATGGCTCCTTCTAAGACCGTTTCCTGTCCTTATAATGTGATACACTGGAGGATGGGCCATGAACTAAACACATTTCTCCTCTCTCCCCAGTGGCTTCTAGCTCTCTACACACAGGGAGCACAGCAAGTACCAAAACCATGCTCAGTGCTGGCTTGTTCTGAGATCCTACCAAACAGCCTTGTGCAAACAGAATCAACACCTTCAGTTTGGAAAACCTTCTTTTTAATAAGTTCGGCTAAATAGTCATATTGCATCAGATGTTTTCATGTCCCTTTTGTTAAAAATAAGCATTCTTGATGTCACTCCAGAGAGAGAAGCACACTCAATTTTCTTCTTTCCCTTGCCAGATATTTTTTAAAGTTATTTTTAATTCAGAAATCTACATAATTTTAGCAATGTGTAGCTCCAGAATAAATAGGAACCCAAAAATAATAATAGCAGCTGGCATAAAACTGACATTTAATTATCCATCAAAAATGTTACAAAAAATGTGCTTCAAGAAGCTTTGTAGAAAAAAGGAAGTCCAACTTTGGGCTGGAGTTTAGCTCTGCTGGTAGAGTGCTGCTCTGCACTCTCTGAGGTCCTGCGGTGGATCCCCAGCATGGTCAAAAATGGGAGAAAGACCTGGCAGCCCATTCCCAAAGAAATCCTCAATCAGACATTGAAAACCCCATGAATTGCAGAGAAGCACTGACATAGTGCCTGACATGGCATAGTGTTGAGGAATGTTTCCTTCTGTTGTGCATAGGGTTACTGTGAGTCAGATCCAACTCGATGGCACCTAACAACAACAAACTTTGTGATTATCTTATTCCACAGTTAACAAATTTGAGTCTTTGGTTTTTATTGTTGTTGTTGTTGTTGTTTTGGTTTTTGGCCACTTTTGCTCAAAGTCCTAAAACTTAGCTTCCATAACGAAGACTCCAGCACAAAATATAATTCTAAATTGGAAGTACATTGTAAAAGTATTCATGATGCACATATTCGCTACAAACAGTTTTATACCACAAAGTTATATACTATAGTGCCAAAAAATGTATATACATTTTAAGAGATGTGATGTTATCTATGTATTACTTTTTGAAGTTGAATTGAACTACAGCAGCAATGTATACTATGATGTTCATTCAAAAGATGGCATTAATCAAATGTATGCTAGCCCCACCATGTGACAGGCAGGATGCGTTGTCAAAGAAAAGGGCAGAAGCACGGTTGTCCTGTGAGGAGAGCAACACCATTCTGAAGTGGTATTTGAAATTCAAGACCATGGTGGAAGTACAACAATGAAGGCTTGAGTAGGCAACAAAATCTCCAACACTCCTAACAACTGCCACCACATGCATGACAAGTTTGAGCTGCAGGGTACTGTGTGTGGTGTGTACAAAGGAAGATCCAGGAGGCCTCACACAGCAAGCCCTGCTGCTTCTGTTATGGTAACCACGTTGAGCACCTCCTGTAATTGCAGAAGTCAAACATGACCTGGGGTATCTTTTGTTATCAGGACATACTGACTCTTACAATGTTAATATAGTTTTTTTCCTTTTTAAAAATACGTATACCCTTTTTGTTGTTTTTGCTGTTAAGTGCCATCGAGTCAGTATCCAACTCATAGTGACCCTGCGTACAACAGGCGAAACACTATTGTCAGTGCTTCTCTGCTGTTCATAGGGTTTTCAATGGTTGATTGTTTTTTGGGAGTGAGTTGCCGGGTCCGTCTCCCTAGCCTGCAGCACCTGGTGTTCCCAGGCAGTCTCCTATCCAAGTACTAACCAGGCCCGACTCTGCTTAGCTTCCGAGATCTGACAGGGATCGGATACCACAGGGCTACAGCTGCAGGCACACCCTTTTTGGCACCTTTTATATTCTGCTCTTTCAACTCTTGCTAATAAAACACAGATATTTTCACAGGTTGTAAAAAGGAGCTCAGGAAAAATGAGATTTCAAAGTTGGTTTTGTTTAAAAACAAACTCTTAATGCAACTCTTATTAGATTTAGGATGCTTTTTAAAATATCAAGGCTTAGACCCTGAAGCTGATTTATATACTAAAAAGATTCCACCAATGCAAATTTCATGGGCATAATGTTTGCTAATCTAATTCCTCCAGTAATTACTTTCTATCATGATTTAAAGGGCACTTTTGATATCAACTTACTAATAAATCAGGCAAGCCCATTATTTTAAGGTTTAAAAAGGTTTTTGTCCTCCACACCAAAAGTTGTGCATCTGGCAATTTACCCAGGATAAATATCTTTTTCCAGATGTTTCACACAAGGCATTAGAGTTGAAGTTTTCACATTCAGTCCATTATGATTTAAAATATTTTGTTTTTAAATAAGCTTAATGGTTTGGAATAGGCAGGGATTGACATATTATTATAGAATAAGTATTTATTGCCTGAATTTTCTTTCAAAATGGCCATAGGCAACAAGGGGTTCCAGTTTTTCTGAGGCATGGGTGTGGTTATTTAATTACCTAGTATAACAGAAAATGAACATAAATTCTATAAGCTTCTCTTTGGTACTTCAAGTCAGCAACATCTACACACCTATGTGGGGCCCTATCAGCCCTAAAGCACAGAAGGGCTAACACTTAGTTATTTGCCCCAAGCAGTTCCTGTCACCTCACTCATATTCCTCAGCTACAAAATGGTGGTTCTGCAATGAAAATGAAACAAATCAAAAACAAAAGCCAGACTTTCTAAAAATGTCCTGTCACTCAATGTCCACCAAATGACTCCACCTTCCCCCCAACCCCAGACAAGATTTCTCAGGGTCTCACTGTGAGCCCAGGCTGGCCTTGAATTCCTTATCCTCCTGCCTGGGCCTCCCAGGTGCTGGGATTACAGGCATGGGCCACCATGCCCAGCAATCTGGAGTTTTCTGATTTGTTTTTTGTTTTGTTTTGTTTTAGGGAGATGGCAAGGTGTTTTCCAAACTCATTCCCACATGCAGCCAAGCCAACTTGCTTGCAGCCCCTGGGACCCATATTGTTAGAACTCAACTCACCAGCCCAGCTCACCTTCCTCCCTTATGTCTGAAATGTGCTCCTCACCAATCCACATCCACTGAGGCTTTGCATTGCTCCCAAATCTAATTTAACATCCTTTCAGGACTCTCTCAAAATTCACCCCTGACCACACCTTCATTTTCCATGTTCTTAAGCCCACTATTAGGATGGCATACAAGCTGCTCTATTCATTGATACGTCCCCTCCCAATAGGGCCAGAAGCATCAGTTCCATCTACTTTATTTTTACTTTTTTATTTTTTTATTCTTTGTGGTACTGGGGATAGAACCAGGGCTTCCCACAGGCCAAGCAAGAGCTCTCCCACTGCGTGTTGTAATCTCAGATTCTGGTAGGTAGTCAACAAATGTGTACTTAAAGCAAAATAATAGGGTTATACTTTGACACATTATCTGATTGAAGCCAATACTGTGCTTCTTATGGTGACTGAAAAAAAGTAGATTTGGGAGCAATGCGGAGCCTCAGTACAGAGCTCCCTGCACCCTGTGCTGGTGTGGAGCCTTCGTGCTTGCTGTGGACATGGAAAGCACACCTAGGTGCTGCACTTAGAAGAGCTGAGACCATAGGCAACAGCAACGCAAGTACATAAGGATCAGCGATTTCACATCAGGCCAGCCTTGCTTCTGATTCTGACACACTTACAAAATCATGTCCATTGGGCTTGCAGAGGCATATTATCATTTTTGTGTAGCAGATATCAGACTATGAGAGCCAGAAAGGTTTTTAAGGTTATATTTCAGGCCTAAGTTCTCCTTATTTGACAGCCAAGGACAGGTAACAGGTTTGATGAGTAACCTGGTAAAGCTTGATGGCAAAGCTGAGTTCAGAACCCAGGTCTCTATATTTTCCAGCCCAGCAATCCTTCCAACAGATGCTCTTCTGTGTTTTTACTCATGTTTGCCTTGAGCTGCTAGCAAAATAAGCTCTCTTATTACATCAATCTAAAAAGCTTTGGACAGCAAAAGAAACAAAGTAAAGACATAACCTAGGGAGTTGGAGAAAATATGTACAAACCATACATCTGACAAGGGATTAATGTCTAATATATATAAAGAACCCAAACAACTTAATAGCAAGAATATAAATAACTAGATTGAAAAGTGGACAAAGTACCTAAATAGACATTTCTCAAAAGAAGACATACAAATGGCTAACAATATCCAAAATAAATGATCAACCTAAGTATCCATCAACAGATGAATAAAGAAAATATATTATGTATTATGTACACAATAGGGCACCTGCAGCCATACCACTGTGACAACTGATCCCATCAGATCTTGGAAGCTAAGCAGGGTTGGGTCCAGTTAGTACTTGGATGGCAGACTGCCTGGGAACACCAGGTGCCATAGGCTTGGGAGAAGGACCAGGCAACCCACTCCCAAAAAACAATCAGCCATTTAAAATCCCATGAATAGCAGAGAAACACTAGCAATACTGTTTTGCCTGTTATACGTAGGGTCACTATAAGTCGGATACTGACTCAATGGTACTTAACAACACCACCACCACAATAAAGTACATTAGGTATTTAAAAAGAAGAAAATCCTGCCACTTGCAAAGACACAAATCAATGTGAAAGACATTATGTTAAATGAAATAAACCAAGCACAGAAAAACAAATACCATATGATCTCACTTATATGTGAAATCTAAAAAAGATGAAGTCATAGAAGCAAAATAGAATGGCGGAAGGAGGAGGGGAAAACTGGGGAAATGTTGGTCAAAGGATATGAAATGTTAGCCAGATAGGAGGAATAAGTTCAAGAGATCTATTGTACAACATGTTGAATATAGTTATTAACAATGTATTGTATACCTGAAAGTTGCTAAAAGAATAGATTTTAGGGATTCTCACCACATACAAAAAAAATTTGATTTAGCCGTTCTGCAATGTGTGTGTATATTTACACATCAACACATTTTACACATCATATATACCATTTTTGGGGCTGGGATTTAGCTCAGTTGGTAGAGTGCTGCGCTGCAGTCTCTGAGGTCCCAAGTTCGATTCCCAGCACCGCAAAAATGGGAGAAGGACCTGGCAATCCACTCCCAAGGCAATCCCGAAACAGTCAGCCATTGAAAACCCTATGAGGGTCACTATGAGTCAGATGTGGGAGAAGGACCTGGCAATCCACTCCCAAGGAAATCCCGAAACAGTCAGCCATTGAAAACCCCCTGAGGGTCGCTATGAGTCGGATACCGACTCAACAGCACCTAACAACAACAACCTAACAACAAATGAGTCAGATACTGACTCGACGGCACCTAACAACAACAACAACATATACCATTTTTATTTATCAGTTTTAAAAACTAGATAAATTTTTAAAAAATAATAGCTCCTCATTGCAAAGACACGCATAAAAGTGGTAGAGGAGAGCAGGCTCAGAGAGTACTGGAGAGAGATAACAGCCAATGTGCTTTAAAGACACACAAAAGAAGGCCAGGCATCATGGTGCACGCTTGTGCTCCCAGCAACTTCAGAGGCAGAGGACCATGAGTTTGAGGCCAGAGATACACAAAAGAACCAAGCTAATCAAATCAGAGACAAAGTACACAGACACCTAAATACACTTGGAATTTCAGGGCCATCGTCCTCTTCTAAGAAGGCAAGGCCATCGCTAAAACCATGCAGCTGATGAAGCAAGGCTGGCTCCTCCTGACTTGGGACAAGTCTCATGGTGCATTTCCTCAAACGATATTGATTTTTTCTCAGTTGTGCTTTTTAGCCATCTGGAAAATCCCTTTGTGAGAAATGGCACACCCTGATAATGCTGGATAAATAATTTCCTAGTAATATTGTCTGGAGGGCAGAGTAAGAGGAGGCAGGAAACATGTGAAGATGCAATAAAACTTTAAATGCCCTTATCATCTAGAACTGGGAGAAGGACCTGGCAACTCACTCCCCCTGCAAAAAAAAAAAAAAAAAAAAAAAAAAAAAAAAAAAAAAAAAAAAAAAAAAAAAAAAAAAAAAAAAAAAAAAAAAAAAAAAAAAAAAAAAAAAAAAATCTGCCATTGAAAACCTTATGAATAGCAGAAAAGCACAATAGCATTTTGTCTGTTGCCGCTATGAGTCAGACACTGACTCAAGGGTACCTAACAACATCATCATCTAGAAAATGTTATTCTGTTACTAACATGTAAATTTTTATAATAAAAAAGAATATAGTAGAAGAGGACATTAAGAATGAAAATTGGGAAAGAATTCAAGGAGTCACCCAGTACATTAGGAAAGAAAAGGGAAAAGAAAAGAAAAAAGGGTAGAGATGGAAGAATCCATAAGAAAATAGTTCTGTGTGGTCAACCTTCACCCAACTCACCTCCAGGATTAATAATTACTCCTTTTTTTGTATTCCACTCACCAGACTCTCCCCACTCACACATATGCACTCGCAAGCACTCTCTCTCTCTCTCTCTCTCTCTCTCTCTCTCTCTCTCTCTCTCTCTCTCTTCTAAAAAGCTGAAGGCGGGTCACCTGGCCTTTCCAGGCTCAGCCAAAGCCCGTTTCTCCCTTGAGTCTCTGGTTTTTGTGTTTTTGTTTTTGTTGTTTGTTTTTGTGGTACTGGGGGTTGAATCCAAGGCCTCACACTTGCGTGCTCTCCAAGTGCTGGACCACTGAGCCGCACCCTCAGCCCATTTTCTTACTTTTTGAGACAGGGTCTTGCTAAGTTACACAGACTGCCTCTGGTCTCGAACTTGTGATCCTCCTGCCTCCGCCTCTGGAGCCACTGGGATTACAGGAGTGCACCACGGCGCCTGGCTTCCCTTGAGTCTCTCCTATCTCCTCCTCTACTGAATTTGTGCAATGACACAGTTTGCACAACACACGTCAGAGCCTAATTTTCTACCCCTGTACGAGCCTAGCTTTGCAATACATGTGAGAAATGTCCCCTCAACAACATGATGAGCCTCTTGTAATCAAGAGACAGATCTCACACTTGGGCTTTTCTTTCCCAACAACCACAGCAGTTAAGAATACAAAGACAAGTGGAAAACCTTCTGAAAAGTGACCAAGGTCATATTCCCCATTTATCACTTCCACTGGACATAGGAAGCAACTCTGAGTATCAAACAACACCTGTTAGTCAATATGCTCTGATTGGATTTTCTCTGCAGTCCTCTCCAGAGAAAAGAGGCAGGCTAGTCTTTTATTCTGTTTCAAATTATCTGAGAGAAGAGAAAAATGATACTGGCAATGGAAAGCAGAAGTTCTAGGCAATTTTCAACACAACTTTGAAGTTGAATAAAACATTAATAACTTGAGACTCTCTTCCTAGTTCAGAGTGATGCTTATGTGATCTTAATGTGAATTGTTTTGAACGCCATTCGAGACACTGTTTACTATGCTAAACTCAACACCTTGCATGGTAATGACCACTTAAATGTTTATTAAGAACTTCCATTTCTTCCTACTTCATCCCACTTGGCATTCATTAACAATCTGTTCCTAGGGACCTTGACAAAGATGCCTTTGATTGCAAACAAAGTTTACCACCAAACCAGTTTCAGGAGGCAAGTGGAGCCAGACCTGCCTTGTTACATACATTCAAGTCTCCAGCTTTTCCCCTCATTTCTTGCAAAGATTGTTGATGTAGACTAGATTATCTACGTTCTTAAGATATGGAAATCATGGGACCAAATGGCCTTTGAAAGGCAGGACTAACCCACAGTGGACTTTGAACTGAGGATGGGATTTCTTAGCAAAGAAACTGAAGATAAGTACTTGTTTATACAAAAAAGAAAGAAGTTCTACATGGAGTTTTGAATCACACTTTTTTAAATGTGATGTTCTTGTAACCCGTTTCTTTTCACACAGTTCCAACTTGCACAGTCTATAATATATTGCTTCTTTTTTATCTGTTCAAATAAATTTCTTTTATGGACCATTATAAAGCTCTTACCTATTTCTCTTAAAAGCTGCCCTAGTCAAACCTATGGAATGTATGCTGGGTGCCAGGTGCCGTGCTAACTGAAGTGGATGATCTTGTGCAAAGCTCAAGTAACATCATGCAGAGGTGAGCAAGGGATCTGAGATCTTGGGCCTTACACACAGGGGTAGGGGAGTTCCTCTGCCCCACTGCATTCTTCTCTCCACCACGTGGCACCAAAAGGTCTGTAGTGCCACAGGGTGCGCACCTGTAATCCCAGTGGCTCAGGAGGCTGAGGCAGGAGAATCACAAGTTCAAGGCCAGAGGCATTCTGTGCAACTTAGCAAGACCTTGTGTCAAAATAAGAAATAAGTGGTAAAGCACTTGCCTAGCATGTCCTAGGAAGAAAGAAGAAGGAAGAGGAGGACAGGGGTGAGGGGGAGAGAGAGAGAGAGGGAGAGGAAGAGGAGGAGGAGGAGGAAGAATTAGAAGAAGAGGAAGAATTAGAAGAAGAGGAAGAGGAGGAGGAGGAAGAAGAAGGAGGAGGAGGAAAAAGAGAAAGAGGAGGAGGAAGAGAAAGAAGAGGAAGAGGAGAAGGAAAAGGAGGAGGAGGAGGAAGACGGGGAGGAGGAGGAGGAAGAAGGTGGTACACACAACAGAAATGTATCTTCTGACAGCATGTCTGCCACCAGATGGAATTCTGACACTTTCTTAAAGGAAGAGTTCCCAACTTCAGGACCTTGGACTGGTAGGGTTGTTAGGAACTGAGCCACAGAGCAAGAAGTAAGCAGTGGGCAAATGAGCAAAGTCATTCACTTGCATAACCACCTAGCTCCACCTCTAGTCTGTGGAAAATCATCTTCCAGAAAACCAGTCCCTGGTGCCCTGGTGCTGTCTTAAAACACATACTAATTTTATGCAAGCCTCTCATAATTTCACCTGCATAACAAAAATTTGCTCTGTTCATTTTTTTTTTTTTTTTTTTTTTTTTTTTTGAGAAAGGGAGGAAGGCAGAAGAATTGGGGATGGACAGCAGACACTAAAACTTGAAATTGAATGATTCAGTGATAACCTGAATCTGCCACCAAGTATGATAGGGCCTTCTTTTTCAGGGACACAAATTCTTTTCCAGTTTTGTTTTGTTTTGCTTTTAAGACAGATTCTTTCTGTATAGCCAGGCTGGCCTTGAACAGGCAATCCTCCTGTCTCAGCCTCCAGAGCCCTGGGATGACAGGTGAGCACGGCTACACCTTGCTCCTGGACATAACTTCTTAATCTCACAGGAGTGTTCAGTGTCTACTGAACATAGCAGCCAACCCCAGAGGAATTGAAAAACATCTCTGTATTTTAATGGTTCAGTCCTGTGATGCATCAGGAAATTACATTTTGCTTCATTACCAAAAGTCTTTTATCAGAGTCACTGAAGAAAGATGAATATATTCTCTCTCTCTCTCTCTCTCTCTCTCTCTCTCTCTCTCTCTCTCTCTCTCTTTCTCTCTCTCCTCTTTCTCTTCTATTCTCAGTTCTCATATGTTGTTGTTGTTAGGTGCCGTTGAGTCAGTGTCCAACTCATAGCAACCCTATGTACAACAGGGGAAACGCTATTGTCAGTGCTTCTCTGCTATTCAGAGGATTTTAAATGGCTGATTGATTTTTGGGAGGGGGTTGCCATGTCCTTCTCCCAAGCCTACATTATCTGGTGTTCCCAGGCGGTCTCCCGTCCAGGTACTAACCAGGCCTGATCCTGCTTAGCTTCTAAGATCTGACAGGATCGGAAGCCACAGGGCTAGGGCTGCAGGCATAGTTCTCATATAGAAGGCAAAATACATCTAGGAGTCCCAGAAGTCTAGCCACGTGCCCAAGGTAGGTAGGTAGGTAGATAGATGACCGAAAATATGTGTGTGTGAACACATGTGTATGTATATGTGCACAGGTGCATATTGGTATATTTTATAGAGGCCTCTTCTGTTTTCAACACAACTTCAGGCATACATCTTCCTAAGAAGTTACAAACCACAGGAAAACATCAAAGTGTTTTGCTAAAAATAATATAAATGATACTATTTTAAAAGTCATTTCTGTGGTGCATTTGTTTGTCTGTCTGTTTGCTTGGTACTGTGGGATTGAACCCAGGGCCTCCTGGATGCTTTGCAAGTGCTCTACCACTGGACTGCATCCCCAGCCCATTTTTTTATTTCTTATCTTGAGACAAGGTCTCACTAAATTATGTAGGCTACGTCTGGCCTAGAATTCATGATTCTCCTGCTCCAGCCTCCCAAGGTGCTAGTATTATAGGCATGGGCCACCCAGATCATTTCTATGTAATTTAAAATATACTATTGTATAGGTGCCATCGAGTCAGATACTGACTCATAGGAACCCTATGTACAACAGGTGAAATGTTATTGTCAGTGCTTCTCTGCTGTTCATAGGGTTTTCAATAGTGGATTGATTCTTGGGAGTGGGCTGCCGGGTCCTTCCCCCAAGCCTATAGCACCTGGTGTTCCCAGGCGGTCTCACATCCAAGGGCTAACCAGGCCCAACCCTGCTTAGCTTCCAAGATCTGACAGGATCAGATGCCACAGTGCTATGGCTGCAGGCAAAATATACTATTAGCAAATAGGAAAAACTGAAGTGTCCTAAAAAAAAAAAACTTAAAAATTAGTCTTCTTACCACAGGAGATCCTAGAGCCAATCACCAGAAACAATCTCCTTCCCAGAAACAATCACGTCTTCCCAGAAACAATTCCCTTCTTCATAGAAAAAATTCCCTCCTTCCCAGAAATAATTCTCTTCTTCCCAGAAACAATCCCTGTCCTACATAACCTTCTGGAATCATTCCATTTCTACACAGTCATATCTGTCTTCTTCTTTTACACAAATGGAGAAACAACGTATAGGATCGAAGCCAACAGACTGTGCCACACCTGATAAGCAAGGCAAGCCAGGAGGGGCTGGAGAAGCCCTGACATCCAGGCCACAGGGACATGACACGGGCAACATCTTCAGCACAGCCACCAATATGAAACCAGATGCCCGGAGATGGGCATCTGCACTAGCTCAGGGGGCTAGTGAAGCTGGATGGAGCAAGGGCCCCACATCCTAGGCCAAGAAGGGTGGCAGGGCTCGAAGGAGCCACCAGAGCCGACACTATTCCTTACCCCAAGTGCTATGACTAGGTCCCCACACTACCTGCCTCAGAAATACCTGCAACTAGCCGGGCACTGTGGTGCACGCCTGTAATTCCAGTGGCTTGGGAGGCGGAGACAGGAGGATTGCAAGTTTGAGACCAGAGGCAGTCTTTGTAACTTAGGGAGACCCTGTCTCAAAAAGTAAAAAAATGGGCTGGGGCTGCAGCTCAGTGGTCCAGCACTTGCAAAGCATGCAGGTGCGAGGGCCTGGGTTCAACCCCCAGTACCAGAAAAAAAAAAAAAAGAAAGAAAAGAAAAAGAAAAAAGAAATACCTGCAACTTTCCACAGAGGAAAAGCAAGAGGATGCACTGACTGAGCGACACTCAGTGGTGAATGCCTCTGCTGGGGGACTTAGCCAGAATATGGAGTGAGGTTAGAGCCCGTCCGCCAAGAACATGAGCTCCAGGAGGAACTCCGTGAGGGCAGGAGCTTCTGGCTTGTTTCACGCGATCTCTGAGGCCCGGACCCAGGGCTGGTTTCTGTGCACACAGGGTCACGGGGCACAGCCCTGGATTCAGAAGGACTTGGCACTTGGATGCCACTGTCATTGTCTTAAAATTCTCAGTAATTTTTGAACAAGGGGCTTTACATTTTCAGTTTGTGCTGGGCACCACACATTATGTAGCCAGCCTGGCTTGTCACAGCACAGGTACCCAGTTATTTGTCTACTATACAACTGAGGCCTGCAGCCATAGCCTTGTAGCACCCAATCCCATCAGATCTCGGAAGCTAAGCAGGGTCGGGCCTGGTTATTCCTTGGATAGGAGAGCGCCTGGGAACACCAGTGCTGTAGGCTTAGGAGACGGACCCGGCAACCCACTCTCAAAAATCAATCTGCCATTGAAAACCCTATGAACAGCAGAGAAGCACTGACAATAGTGTTTCACCTGTTGTACACAGGGTCTCTATAAACACACAGATACTGACTCGACGGCACCTAACAACAACAACAACATACATACAAAGGAGTGAACTGGCAAAAAGCTGCCTTCCAATCTGGATCAAGAAGCTATAACGTATAACCCAAACCTGGCCCTCCAACCCGTTGATGTACTCAACTTTTTATTAAAGCACAGCCCCATGCACTTGCAGCCTGTCTATGGCTGCTTTACTCCACAAAAGAATTGCTGAGTGAATAATAGAGTTTGTAAGGGCTGCAAAGCCTGAAATATCACCAAGGAGGCTTTTCCAGAGAGTTTGCTGTCTCCTGCCTTGGAACACTGTCTCTCAAATTTTTCTATCTAAACGCCAAGTGCAGGAAAGGCAGGTAGCCTCAGGAGACCTACACGGCTAGGCTTAAGCAGCTAGGTGTAAACAAGCTCTGTCTTATGGCTTTATCTTTAAAGTGGGAGTGAATTTCACATCTTGGACGAAAGTATTTCCTAAATCTAATCAATGCTCGGAGGATGACTCGTGTTTATCCCTTGATGTACTCTACAGACATGACCATGTGAAGGGTTACAGGCACCCTGGTTTGCAAATCCTGGTCTTAGTTCCTCTTTTATATATCCAGTGTAGACGGAAGACTCCTGTAGCATTTAAATGTCTACTGAACTTCAGCACGCACCACTCACATCCCACGAGTTAAGAAAGCCAGGAAGAAGTCGGGCGTGATGGTGCACGCCTGCAATCCCAGCACTTCGGGAGGCAGAGGCAGGAGGATCACAAGTTCGAGACCAGAGGCAGTCTGTGTAATTTTGCCAGACCGTGTCTCAAAAAGTAAAAACAATGGACTGAGGGCACAGCTCAATAGTACAGCACTTAGAAATTGCAAGTGTGAAGCCCTGGGTTCAACTGTCAGTACCAAGAAAGAAAAAAAAAGAGACAGAGAAAGCCAGGAAGAGAAGATCCAGCAAGGCCATTAACACACAGAATCCCTCAAGCCCTCATTCTTGACTGAGTGTACTTTAAGGTCCATGCCCCACCACACTGGAAAACTAATGAACGATCATCTTATTTTTCTCCAGGCAATTTTCAGAAACTATTTAGAGAAAGCAATTCTGGACTCCAGCTCTACCTGTCAGAAAGCATACAGACTCATGACATGGGCAGTATTTTCTCAAAGGCCAACTTCCTTATAGTGGCCAAGGGCCTTCCATTTCTATCTATCTGTAGTACTCCTTTGCACTATTAAAATTCTTAGTTGACCTTGCCACTAGCAGCCTTGCAATCAGTACCTTTCTTTAAGCCAGTTCGGGTGCTGATTAGAGAGACTATAGGAGTACTGGCCTCTGTTATCAATGTATATTCTTTTAAGTCACAATATCTAAGAGCTAGGCTAAGGCATTTCAAGAAAAATGGAGAACTCCATCAGGCAGAGATGTCAAGGGAGAATAAGAGATACCAGGAAGGGAGATTCTGTGAGAGAGACAAAGACCAGCCCCAGGGAAGAAACTGAAATAAACCAGAGTTTGAGGTCTCTGGAATAAGCTCTGGTTATTTTAAAAAGAGCCTGCAGCTGTAGCCCTGTGGCATCTGGTCCCGTCAGATCTCAAAAGCTAAGCGGGCTCAGGTCTGGTTAGTACTTGGATGGGAGACCTCCTGGGAACACCAGGTGCTGTAGACTTGGGAGACCGACCCGGCAACCCACACTCAAAAATCAATCAGCCATTGAAAACCCTATGAACGGCAGAGAAGCACTGACAATAATGTTCCACCTGTTGTATGTAGGGTCGCTATGAATCAGATATGGACTCAATGGCACCTAACAACAACTATAAAATTTTAAAAAGAAGATCAAACTGAAGAACTGATTCTTGGAGACATCAGAAAATGTTTATGGCTGGGGAACCTTTTTTTTCTTTTCTCTTTTTCATTTTGGATTTTTGAGATGAGGTCTTTCTATGCATCCCAGACTGGCCTTGAACTCTCAATCCTCCTGCCTCACCTTCCCAAGTGCTGGGATTAAAGCATGCACCATGCCTGCTTCTGAGAACTGTTAAAGAAGTTTCCTTTGTGTGTACTCAAGTGAATGTGTGCATGAGAGAGAGAGAGAGAGAGAGAGAGAGAAGGGCGAGTAGTTTTCCCTGTTATGTCACTTAGCCCATAATGAAATAATTCATGGGACCCTAAAGAACAGGCATTGAAAACACAGTGCAGCAAATACAAAGTCTCCAACAGTTGCCTTCCAGTGGCTGGTAGTAAGACACCATACAAAAATTCTAAGCAGTTGCATTACACACACACACACACACACACACACACACACACACACACACACGTAATGGAACTTGGAAGTAACAGTCTTGGTGAGGGATAAATACAAGCTTCCGTGGTGTTGTTGGAGGACTTTGTGGGAAGAGTGTGTGACAGGTGAGCCCTCAGGCCACCTGAAGCCCACAGGCCACCTCTCCACCCTCCTCCCAATGCCCTCACCCCACACCAAATCCTGGCCAGGAGCTTAGACCAGCTCTCAAAGGAGGGAAGTGCTCATTACCCTGATGGATTCCTGCACCCTCCAACTTGCGTTTCAACTGCCCAAATAACTACATACTTATTACAATTCACTGAAGTCTCAGACCGTGACGGTGCTCCTTTGGGATCCGAGAGTGAAGTAGGATCTGCAAGCCCACGGTTCTTCTCCACCCTCACTCTCTGCAGCACAGATTACAACAAATGGGAACACTTTTAAAAATCTGATTTAGGAGAAGGATGCCCTCTCCTGTGTCAAAGTAATATGAGTCTGATAAAGAAACAGCTCCATAATTCAGCTGGCAAGTTCACACTCTTTCCCTGAGGTCAGATTTAAAATCTCACACACATACACAAATCCTAGAATTTCTCTCCATAAAGTGTATCTCACTTCATGTAAACAACATCTGTTATGAGAACCTGATTTATAGTATTTTGCCTTTTGAGTTTCCTTCAATGGGTGATCCCTTCACTTTGCTTACAATGTGGTTCTAAAAGTCATCTCAACTTTTCAGAAGCACATGGACATCACAAATCAAAGCCTATCTGTATTTTTATCAATGGTGCCCCTAAAGCCTCTCAACCTATCAGTCCTCACAGCTACCTTTTTTTTTTTTTTAATATTAGCAGACTGAACCTAGGGCCTCATGCGTGCTTGGCAAGCGCTCAACCACTCATGCACCTCCAGCCCATTTTGTACTTTTTATTTTGAGACAGGGACTTGCTAAGTTATGCACACTCCCTCTGTCCTTGAACTTGTGATCCTCCTGCCTCCACCTCCTAAGTAGCTGAGATTACAGAGGTGCGCGCAGCCATGGGTATCTTCTTTATAGCAAAATAAAGGAACAATAAAAATAAAATCCTCCTTCATCCATCAACATTGTCAACCATTCAACAGTAAATCCTTACTGGTAAGATTTTAAACACACTGGGCTCAGAGCCCATGGGATTCCTGAAGCACAGTAGGCCTAGCATTGTTTTCCAAGATAGCGATTTCTTTTTTTGTGTGTGTGTGTGTGTGGTACTGGGGGTTGAACCCAGGGCCTCGTACCTGCATGCTCTGCAAGTGCTGGACCACTGAGCTGCACCTCAGCCCGTTTTTTTTTTTTACTTTTTGAGACAGGGTCTCGCTAAATTACACAGACTGCCTCTGGTCTCGAACTTGCAATCCTCCTGCCTCCGCCTCCCTAGCCGCTGAGATTACAGGCGTGCGCCACCACACCCGGCCCAAGATAGCGATTTCTAAAACAAAACCAAGATGAGGTACACAGTTGACTCAAACAGTATGATCCAGATGCAGACAGAGCCCTGGCCCAACCTGCTTGATATGAAGCAGGAGTGGCTGGCAATGAGATCAGGAATCACTTTCTATGTGCAGAAGACCAGGTGGTATGTGGTGAGCATCTTCCAGTTTCCTAGCAAAAGACTTAACAAGAGACAGGAACTGCCAGGCGCAGTGTGATCGTCTATAATTCCAGTGGCTCCGGAGGCAGAGGCAGGAGGATCGCAAATTTGAGACCAGAGGCAGTCTGTGTAACTTAGCAAGACTCTGTCTCAAAAAGTAAAAAAAGTTGGCTGAGGGTGCAGCTCAATGGTCCAGCACTTGCAGAGCATGCAAGCTCGGGGCCCTGGGTTCAATGCCAAGCACCACACAAAAAAAAAAAAAAAAAAAAAAGAACAAAAGAAAAGAAATTACAATAGAAGCTGGGAATGATTGTATATGCCTGTAATCCCAGCAACTCAGGAGGCAGAGGCAGGAGGATAGCAAGTACGAGGCCAGAGGCAACCTGTACAATTTAGCCCTGGGTTCAACCTCCAAATACCACAAAAATAAAACAAATTAAAATAGAAAAAAAAATAGGTATTTGTTAATTCATTTAAAAATAACAAACCAGCCATGGGCAGTGGCACATGCCTTTAATCCCAGCAACCTGGGAGGTAGATGCAGGAGGATCTCAAGCTCAAAGCCAGAGGAAGCCTGCATAACTTGGGTCGGGGTGGAGCCCAGTGACAGAGTACCTGCAAAGTATGTGCAAGGCCCTGGGTTCAAACCCCACAGTGCCACACAGAGAAAAAATTTTCTAATTTTTAAAAATAAAAATAACAAACCTATTACATATTAACATAAACCATTTTATAATCAATATTTTCCAAAGAAAAATAAATGAAAAGAATGGCACTGTGCTACATTTTTTATAATCTCCTTAATGTCTGGCCTAATAGAAGACAGTTGGATGCTCCTATCTGCTTCTGCATTCCATTTGTTGTATTGTTTTAGGTCACATAGGCTCAAAAAACATCACTGCAGTCTTGGGACAATGAGAATATAAAGAGCAAATTAACTTCTTCTTCTTCTTCTTCTTCTTCTTCTTCTTCTTCTTCTTCTTCTCATTATTATTATTATTATTATTATTATTATTATTATCATCATTATTATTATTACAAAAATGGTTTTGACCTTGTAGACCTCCAGAAAAGGTCTTAGGGACTCCTAGTGGTATCCAGGCCCCACTTTGAGAACACCTGCCTTTTCAGTTAGGAGCAATTACTGTCCTTGTTAAAGAAATGATTGAACTGGACAGGATGCTGCTGGCACACACCTGTAACCCCAGCAACTCATAAGGCTGAGGCAGGATGATCACAGGGTCAAGGCCAGAGGCAGCCTGTGCAATTTAACGAGACTCTGACTGAAAATAAAAAGTAAAAAAAGGGGGATGGAAGTATGGTTCAATGGTAGAGCACTTGCCTAGCATGACAGAGGCTCTGGGTTCAACCTCCTCCCCCTAGTACTGCAAAAAAAAAAAAAAAAAAAAAAAAAAGAAGCTAACAGAGATAGAAAGATCAAGGAGTTCACTGGGCATGCACTGCTAGAGGAGCTCAGAGTAGGTAAAGTGCACAGTGTAACAGCCTCTTTGATTATTGCAAAGATGGAATGAGATTATGAATATAAGGAGCTGGACAGCCTGCTTGGCTTATCACAGGCATTCAATATGTCCCAGGGGAAGGCCTGGGGTCGAGGGGAAGCTGGAGAAACTCCACATTTCTGACCTACTCATCATATGACACCAGTAAGAAAGCTAAAACTCCTACCAGGTGTTGTCTATGACGTGGGGTCATTTCTTCCCAGACCGGCCCCAGCCCACTCAGAAACTCAGTCCCCTATTCCCTCCTCCATCAGGCATATGACCTGGCTGCCTGGTTATGGTCATCTTATTCCTAGTAAAACTTGGGCAGGCCAAGACAGCTCCTTGTTTACAGCCTCCTTTTCGCAACATGCCGTATTTATAAGGAACTCTCCACAAGCAAAACTGGGCCTCCAGTGTGTACAACCCGGCCTCCCCTAGGACCCGCAGCTCTGGGTTTCCAGTCAGGTGCTCTGCCCTGGGTTGCTCTCCTTGTCAATCAACTTTCTTAACGCACCCAGCGGGCCGCTGGCTCCTGCCTGCGCTGAACCCACTGAACGCCCGCAGGTCACTTCTCTCCCACACGTTTGGGAAGTGGGCGCGCTTGGGGAAGTAGACGGGTGCAGTTCTGAGCACTCCCCATTCACATCGCTGCCCCAACGGAAGGCAAGAGCAAGAAGAGCCTGGGGTACTGCTTCCACCCAGAGCAGGAGCGCAGTTTCTCCCTCACCTGCAGCACCTTACCGGGTCCTCCAGCTTCCACCTGACTCCCTCCCCTCGCGCGCGCCACGCCCACCTCAATCCGTTCTCCCTCCCAACAGCCAAAGGGATCTTTTTAAAGCATAGAACAGATAAGGTCGATTTTCTTGCAGAAACGCCCCCAAGTTTCCACTCGGAGCTGGAAGAAAGTCCCAAACTTACTTTGCTTATATAAAGGACCGGCCTCACCTGGCCCCGCCCCTCTCTCCCCTGGCTATTGCAAATCCCAGTACCTGCCGCGCCCCTCCAGGGCCTCCAGCTGCTCAAACGTTACCCCCTCAAAGAAGCCGCTGTAGCAAAAGTTGCCTGGCCACCTGGGTATGTTTGGGACACCGGGGCACTCCTTGCTCCAGGAGTTATCTTTATTTTACCTGTCTATTACAGCCCCCTTCCCTCCACACTCTCCTTCTAGTGTCAGCACACCCCCGCTCCGACCCCGAGCGCAGATGCTCCCCAGGGTCCCCCGCGACCTTCGCAGCGCGGGGCGCTGTGCCTGGCACGCACGAAGCGCTCCGTAAAGGTGGATCGAATGAATGAAGCCGCGGCCGCCGCGGCAAGCGAGGGCAAAGGGTCCCCAGCGACCCCGCGAGTCTACGAGGACTGCATCGGGGGGTCACACGGGCACGCACGGGTGTCGGGGGCTCGGCGGCGCTCGGCCCGCACCCCCTCCCGGCGGCCACAGGTGTCGCGAGCGCGCGCACCCCGGACTCGGCCTCCGCTCGCTTCACTCACCATGGTGGCTGCCGCCGCCCCGGCCGCGGGGGCCGCGAGCGCTGGGGACGCGAGGGCCCGAGTGAGCACCGGAGCCCGCGCGGCTGACAGGTGAGGAGCGCGCCTCAGACCATGTCTGCTTCCCACAATGCCCTGGACCCGAAAGTTTGCTGGCTCCGCCCCGAGCCCCGCCTCCCCCGGCCCCGCCCAGTTTTCCTCCTCCCCCTTTCCCCGCTCCATCCCTCCTTTCCCTCTTTCCCTGCTACGTCCTCGCCCTCTACGTTCCCCCTCCCTCCTCTCTTGCCCTCCTTTTTTTTCTCCTCTCCTCTTCCCCCACCCCTTCGGGTCCAGGGCGCCCCGCCCCGCGCAGCCTGCAGCAGGTGCCAGTGCACCTGCGCCCGTGCAGCTGCTCAGGGCGAAATCTGCAGTCCTGTCGCGCGGGCTTCAGCACAGCGCGGATTTCCCACCTGGAGCTCCTTCCCCGGAAAGTTACGAGAGTGTGATGGCCTGGTCTGCTTTCCTGATTCCCCGCTTGAAGGTGTCCTTCATTCAAACGTGTATCAGACTTGGCAAAGATATTTTCCACTATACTTGCGAAGAATGTAGGAGGCCGTTTTGCCCTAAACTTGGCAGCGAGGGAACAGCTGGTCGAGGGAAAAAGAGAAGCGATTTTTAATCTTTCTCCTGCTCTCCTCCTATTTCACTTTTCTACCATAAACTCTGCAATCCAAGAATATGGAACATTTTGAGTAGGCCAGTTTTTGAAGTTCTCTCCTAAGACGTGATGGTGAAGCTTGGTTTTCTCATTTTTCCCTCTTGGTTTCTAAGTCAAGGGTTTTTGTCAGGTGCATTAGGAATCTCCACGTCCCCCAAATTGTAAGCAGAGTTGGGTCTGTTTGTTGGTTGGTTGGTTTGTTTTTTTTTTTTGTTTTTTTTTTTTTTTTTTTTTTCAGTACTCAGGGGTGGAACTCAGTGCCTCCAGCCCCTTTTAACGTTTTATTTTGATACAAGCCTCACTAAGTTAGGGAGGCAGCCTCTGGCCTTGAACTCATGATCCCCCTGCCTCAGCCTCACAAGTCGCTGGGATGACAGGCTCACACCTACAGTGCCGACCAGACGATAAGCAAAGATTTTGAGTGCAGATTTATGTCCTTTTGGGAAAGAAAGTGGGTTTGTTTCATCCAATACCTAAAGAGATACATGACCCTGAAAATGTTAACAGTGTGGGGCGGGGGGCAGAGGTCCCTGAATCCCCAAATAGTTGAAAATCCTTTGCAGGATCTATTGTGCACCTTCTGCAGGATGTGGGCGGTCTTGGGGGACATAAGAGTAAGGGGAGCTCCATCTACTCCCCTGTTCTGCCACAAATATCCAGCCCTATTTACTTCTTGGGGCTGGGATTTAGCTCAGTTGGTAGAGCGCTGCGATGCAGTCTCTGAGGTCCTGAGTTCAATTCCCAGCACCACAAAAATGGGAGAAGGGCCTGGCAATCCACTCCCAAGGCAATCCTGAAACAGTCTGCCATTGAAAACCCTATGAGGGTCGCTATGAGTCGGATACCAACTCGACAGCACCTAACAACAACAACAATTTACTTCTTGCCAGGGACTAAAGGGCCTGCAGCTGTACCACTGTGGCGTCTACTCTGTCAGATCTCAGGAGCTAAGCAGGGTCAGGCCTAGTTAGTCCTTGGGTGGGAGACCGCCTAGGAACACCAGGTGCGGTAGGCTTGGGAGAAGGACCTGGCAACCCACTCCCAAAAATCAATCTGCCATTGAAAACCCTATGAATAGCAGAGAAGCACTGACAATACTGTTTCCCCTGTTGTACATAGGGTCTCTATGAGTTGGACACAGACTCCACAGGACTGAACAACAACAGGCCCTACAGGAGGAGCCCTGGGAATGGGGCTGTGAGCACAGTCTCCTGTGGGACAACAAACAACAAACAAGTGAATACATTATGGCAAACCAAAATGTGCACTAAGAGAGGCCTCACTTGCTGGGCTAGGTATGGGAAGCTCCAGGAACTTGGCAGGTGGGCAGCCCCCTGGGGAGCTGACCTGACACCTGGACAGAGAAGTTAAAAAGAGTTGTCTGCACAGACCCCAAAGAAAGCCTCTGTGGCTGGAGTAAGAGGTGGTCAGGAGTCAGCGGCAAGGGGTCTCCTCTCCATTAAGCCTCCCCCATGCCAACCCAGGAGAGAGACAGCCTCCAGCCTCAACACTCCCACAGAGCCTCCTGCCTCCGGGTCCTGGGTGATAGCTGCCGCACATTCTGATGAACCCTTTCGTCTTGGTATAGAGGCCCCCACAGGGGCACTGGAAGAGGATTGTTTAACAGCAAGTAAACCCCAGCCTATGGAAGGGCATTGCCTCTGAAGAGGGCACTTCCTTGGAAGAAATACTCTCTCAATTCCAGAATCCCACCCCAGTAGGACCCCAGGCTGAGTCCCTTCCCAGTGGCCTCAGTCCTCTGGGCTTTACCAAGCTCCTCTGACCTTTGCGCTTGTTTCTCCTCCTTTCTGGCCAACTCCAGCGCTGGCCTGGCCCTGTGCCGCTCACCTTGCTGAGTCTATGGAAGGACTTCTCACTTGTGGGAAAGAGATGAGGTTACTAAAGATGAGTTTTAAAGCCAAAGAAATCTCAGTGCTCTGGTGTTGACAGTTAAGTCGAACATTCAAATAGGAGAAAGTTCTTGGACTGTGTGATCCTTGTTGGAGAGGGTGTGGTTAGAGATGCACCTTTTGCCTTCCCTCTTGACCTTGCTGAGGTGGGCAGTGGACACTCTCCTGGACTTCTGCTATCTGGAGGGCTCCTGTCCACATTCTCACATCACACCCAAAGTCCTCCTAAGAGGGAGGCCCGCAGTGTGCTGGACACTTTACATAGCAGATCTTATCTGCCCACAAGACAACCTGAGAAGAAAGAGGCACTGTGGCCATTGTACAGATGAGAGGCCGAGGCACAGGGCGGCAAGGCTAAAGTAGGGTCAGATAGCTAGTAAGAGGCAGAAATAAGCCTGGAATGAAGGTGCCAAGACCCAGATTGATTCCTGCAGGAGCCCCGCAGCTGGCAGACCCACCCAAGACACAGCAACAGAAGGGAAGCAGTGTTTATTTGGGAGCCTGATTATCACAGCAGAATAACTTGGAAATTTTAGATTGACTTCCCCATCCCATCTTCACCCTCTTTCCAACTCCTGGCTCCATTTTGGGTCCACCAAGGTCAGACCAGCCTTCAGGAAGACCCAAGGGCCCTATAGCTCAAGATAGTCCATTGCAGATAAGCGTTGCCTGGTCAGATCCCAAAGGGGCTTTGAGATGCAGTGTCTGTTGTCCTAGGCAGGAACCAGGGCCCAGTGTATTGTGTGCTTCGGCCTAGGTTGTCCCTGAGCTCATGGATGTGAATGTGAGTGTGTACTTTTACTCACAGTATGATACCAGAGCTTTGGTCAGCTTGA